>VDFB02209158.1:0-40405 GCA_007258455.2 Sequoia sempervirens | reverse complement strand
TGTTAAAATTTTATGATAATTTAAATTGTACATTGAAATAATGTTAATTGCATAATGATATGTCCATTTTTTCTTTTATAACTTTTTAAAATATGATTCCATTCCACTTGTCTTTTATATAAAATAATATATTATATATTTTAATATAAAAATACATTATTCATCATTAAAATTCTATAATGCTTAAACTTTTTAGAATTGGTCCCCTCTCATATGATTAAGTTAGTTGTAATAATCTTTACTATTCAAAAAATGTACATGAAAAGTATAAAGACAAAATAATTGTAATTGCATAGGGATATGTCTATTTCTTTTGTAACTTTCCAAAATTCAATTATATTCCACTCGTCTTTTATATAAATTAATGTATCAATTATTTTATATTTTTATATAAATATACACTATTCATCATTAAAAAGAATTATAATGCTTAATTTTTTTTAGGACTGGTCCCTACTATATGATTAAATTAGTTACAATAATTCTTACTATTGTAACTGTTATCTCTAAATCTTGCACCCGAACTAAGTTGTGAAACTCAGTTAGCTAGAGAAACATGGGAGCATTCTCGGGTTTTGGGTCACCCAAAATGAGAATGAACCTCCAGATAGGCCAACTTCCTAGCTGGTTATATCATCTACACTACTAATTCTTGAGGGGAAAAGGGAGAAAGATTGTTGAAAATGAAATGTTGAAAATGGAAATTCTGGGTGATACACCAAACTAATAAGAGCTATGAAACATTCAGGTTGACATACACTTGAATATTGATGATAGATATTGCACTACACAACATGTTACTATAAGTTTATACATAAATGTTTCATGAAAAGGTTTGAATTGCATACACTTTCAAGAAGGAAAGGCAATTTTCACAAATTAAAAAGGTTTATATGCAATTTTAAAACAAAATTCATAACCTACATAACCCTACTTTTGCAGAAAAGGCATAATACCTGAGACAAAGTTATAGGAAAATAGAAAAAAAATCATAGATAACTTGATCAATCACCTGGTAATGCATAATGCTTGCAAGAACAAGAAGGAAAAATAAGATCATCAATGGTGTCTAAGGTAAATCTTGTATTTCATACTCCAAAATGAGTTACAAAAACATGCTCAAACTGTCAAAGGACTGAGAAAGTCTCTAGCACATCAAAAGCATAATCTGAACTAACTCAATAATGAGTAGCAAAAGATACTAAGTAGGCAACACCCAAGTGGTTGCACCAAAGAAGGAACAAAAGCCAAACTTGGGTCAGATGCAACTATCATACCTAAAATCTAGCCCCTAGATCTCATCCAAAAGAGCTCAAAAATGTTGAAATGGTCAAGTTTGACCATGTTAAATATGATGAAAACTCAAAAAGCTCCAAGATTCCCTCCAATGCTCATAAAAGGTCAAAAACAACCCCTAGATGCTCTCCCCATGTTTTCCAACTGAAAAAAAACTCCCTCCATTCATGGCATGCCATTAATACAAGCATGTCTCTTCTTTCATACATTGAAGACCTCATGACTGAGTCATATAACACATGTTTTCACAATTTTTCTTTTTTTTTGCATTTTAAAGGTAATTCTTAAATTAAATGATTTATAAGTCATCATTTAAATTCAAGCATTTTAGAACATAAAGCAGATGCAAAAAGAATAAAAAATAACTCTCCATGTATTTGGTATAGATAACTTACAAAGTCACAAGATAGTGACATGGAAAACATAAGAGGGAAAGACCTAAAAGATCATAAAATCTTCTAAGACATTTAAAAAAAAACACAAGGCCATGGGTCAAATAATTCATGTATTTTTCATAAAAGAGAAGGCACAAATGCCTATCATCGACACCAACTTAGGTTGTCCCTAAACCTAAAAAGCAAAGCGAAACACCACTCTCTAACATTGTATGAAAACCAAAGAAGCCGTGGTTATTAATGAGAGAGGGCTTTAGGCCTCCATTAGCCATAGGCTTTCATGTGATTTCCTGAGCTCCATTTCCTTTGTGCGCACTCGCTTTTGCAAGACTGCCCACTTACGGTTTCCGTAAAGACATTTACTTAATAGAAAAATAAATAAAATTCTATTCTCCAGAAGTTGGGGTTGCTATATTTTTCTCTATTACGAAAACTTTTAACTTTTTTGCGATCTCTTTTTTTACATTCGCGAATCCATGCCGCTTTCATGAGGGGTTCTGGAACTTTATGTATATCCTCATGCAGAAAGTTCAACTTAAGTTTTCAAGGGCAGATTTTGACCTTAATAAATGATCATTCAAACTTAGTAATTCTCTTCATTGAATCCTTCTAAGGATTCTCTGACACCCAAATAAGCTTTGCATTTAACATCTCTTTGGATTTATTTTAACTTTCTTCGAAATATTATTTTTAATAAAATGAAAGAGGGACATGAAAACTTTAGACTGCGGCATGAATTCTTGGACACGATTTGCATTTTTTCTTGGTGATCTTAATATTTTTCTCTTTTTAAGCAAGTATTGTTCATTTCGAAAGCATTGCTCTCATTTTAAGATAGATTTAACAGAAAGACCAACAGCTTCAATCGCCATGCTTCTTTGCTTATCCTCTTGATCTTCATGGTATTTTGAAGTTCTCCTTACGATTGTTTTGCTGGTTTTGAGTTTGTGAAAATCTGCATTTGTTTATTCTTCTGTATTTTAACAAAAAATGCACAAAAAAAACTCAACTATGGGTTTAAAAGCTACAAGAACTTGCCAATACATGTATAAAACCTATAAGAGTTTCTTGCTATGTGTCTCATGACCAAAGGTTTATGATTTTTCTGAAAACCCATTTACTGGAGGCTCCTTGCTCTTTTGTTGCTGCTTGGAAAAAACCCCAGGTCGCGGGTTTGTAAAAATCTACTCATTTTTATTCATTTGTTGTGATCCTTTGTATATAATGATTACAAGATCCTTAAAATTCATTATCTCAAGATTTTCTTACGATTTCACCTTAATCAATAAAGATCCTCTTTGATCTCTTTTAAAGTCTTGCTGGACTGCCATCTCTGTAAGCTTTGGATTCTGTAGACTGCATTGTTCTTCATGATTCTCACTGCCTCGCGTTTCAAATTCATGTCTACTAGTGATAATTATTTTGTTGCATCATTTGTCCATAGGACCGATTTTGCACAGATTTCATTTTTGATCTATCTTACAGTTTATGTGTTGATTAAGCTCTGTTCTGAAATCCTCTGAATACTGTCTCTAGTTTTTGACACTTATATTGCAATATGTGAAGTCATTATTCATTTCATACCTATGGCATATCCATCTTTCCTCATGCATCTCTAATACAAAACACTTGACTTCTAGGTACATCACCTCATTTGGGAATTATGCCAGCGTTTAAAGGTGATACAATTTCTTTTGGCTGCCTTTTTCTTTAGAGATATTTCCTTCTTGTTGGCACTAAAATGCCAGATTGTGAATCTCTAGAGGAAAGGTAGCCAATGCTAGGACAAAATTGTATGATGAGGCAGCAAAAGCATAACTGTGACACATACATGGTATTGCTCATATGAATATAAAAAATAAGGTATAAGTAAAGAACCACCCTGAATATCTTATTTTCTCAAGCATGCTAGGCTCAACTCTTGTAGGAGCCTCATTTTACCCCACATGTTGAATTAAGATGAATAAAACAAAGACATGATTACACCTGTAGTTGCACATGAAGCAAACAAGTTAGAAAAAACATGTATATTTTAGGTGTGTTTGATGACTCCAATGGTTTTCTGGGACACCTAAAATGTACACATAGCTTATTTAATGCACATAATGATTAGTTTATACATGCATAGGGTGAATGTGTATATAATGTTTGTAATCAGCCATTGCTTAGAGCATGCTCTAATACCATTGTTACTTCTTTTCAGGAACAAGAACTAGGAACAACAGATGAAGCTCGAGACAACAACAGGACAAGAAGACACATCAGAACCAATCATTTACAGGCAATGGCTGGTTACCTTCCTTCTATGCACATTCATTTATTTTCCTTACTTATTCATGTATATATTTTTCATAATTTGTATTGATAAAGCAATGGTTAGTCTCACGGCTTGTGTGAGATAATGTACACTTATACATTCAATAAAGATTACTTTGTTGTTCAAAAAATATTTTGAATCTTTCTTCGGTTACATGCATATGTATGAATCTAGTAATTTGTAATTGTAATCTATTTTGGATTATTTCATTTACGCATATGAATGTAATGTAGGAATGATTTAAATGTACTTTTTATCAATTTAAAATCAATAAGCTCAACCTGATTGAGCTATAAGTGAAAATATGGTAATAGTAACAAACATACACGAAAAATCTAAAAACAAAATAAAGTTAATCACATAAGATATGTCTATTTCTTTTGTAACTTTCTAAAATATCACTTGTCTTTTATATAAATTAATATATATTGAATTTGTATATATTTTAATATAAAAATACACCATTCATTATTAAAAAACTATATAATGTTTAAACTTTTAAAGCCTGATCCCCTCTCATATGATTAAATTAGTTGTAATAATCCTCACTATTGGACAAACGCGCATGAAAAGAATAAAGACAATAATTTTAATTGCATAGCCATATGTCTATTTCTTTTGTAACTTTTTAAAATTCAATTCTATTCCACTTGTCTTTTATATAAATTAATGTATTTTTTTTTTATATTTTAATATAAATATACACTAGTCATCATTAAAAAATATTATAATGCTTAATTTTTTTAGAATTGGTCCCTACTATATGATTAAATTAGTTGTATTAATCCTTACTATTCTAACAAACAAACATGAAAAATCTAAAGACAAAATAAAGTTAATTGCATAACGACATGTCTATTTCTTTTGTAACTTTCTAAAATATCGCTTGTCTTTTATATAAATTAATATATTGAATTTTTATATATTTTAATATAAAAATACACCATTCGTCATTAAAAATTTATATAATGCTTAAACTTTTTAAGACTGGTCCCCTCTCATATGATTAAATAAGTTGTAATAACCTTTTACTATTGTGACAAAACGTACATGAAAAATAGACAAAATAATTTTAATTGCATAGCAATATTTCTATTCTTTTGTAACTTTCTAAAATTCAATTCTATTCCACTCGTCTTTTATATAAATTAATGTATTAATTTTTTATATATTTTAATATAAATATACACTATTCATCATTAAAAATAATTATAATGCTTAATTTTTTTAGAACTGGTCCCTACTATATGATTAAATTAGTTGTAATAATCCTTATTATTCTAACAAACATACATGAAAAATCTGAATACAAAAAAAAATTAATCGTAAAATTTAACTTTTCTTTTATATAAATTAATATATTAAATTTGTATATATTTTAATATAAACATACACCATTCATCATTAAAAAAATAATAATTTTTTTTTTAAAACTATTAAATTAAGTGCAATGATCCTTACTATTCAAACATACATGAAAAGTATAAAGACAAAAAGTGGTCAAATTCTGCAAGTCAAGTAAAAAGAACAGGCAGTTTAGAAAAAACCCTGCAGCTTTTCAAAGTCCACGAAAATCTTCAAAAGCAGATTCGGCCTAACGGTCACATGAAATCGTACCATGTGATCAGGGGCTGACCTGCATGTTGCAGAGGCGTGAATACAGAGGCAGCCCGACTCCAAGGGAACAAAGACGGAATTAGTGAAGCAGTTAAATAAATAATAAAAGTAGAAGAGCGTGCTCACTGACCACAGGTCAGACTCTGACACAACCGTAGGGTTAACAGTTTAACTCATAATGGGAGCATGTGGTATACACCATTATCTTCTTATCCATTACACATTACTAATTAATTGTCCGAGTTTCTTGGGACCATTTTTACTTATATTAATTGAAAATGGATACTTATATTAAGTGAAAATTAATTTAAGTATAAATGTTTGATAGTATAAGGGATGATGATATAGTAGAATGGATAACTCTCGATTTTTAGCATTAAATCGGAGAAGAGTGATGATGTATCCCTTAAACATTGATATTAAATCGAAGAATTTGATGGATGGTTTATCCTTGAGAGTTAAAGGAGGTCTAGATGGAAACCCCTAATCCTTAGCACTACGTTGAAGGAGGTTGACGATTCATACTTTAATATGAAACATATAAATAGATGAAACAGGGATTTAGAATTCAGAAGTTTTGATCCACTTTGGTGACATGCAAAGATGGTATAGTAGAATGGATATTTTTAGCATTAAGTTGAAGGAGAGTGATGATGTATCCCTTAGACATCGGTATTAAATTGAAGAATTTGATGGATGGTTTATCCCTCAAAGTTAAAGGAGGTCAAGATGGAAACCCCTAATCCTTAGCACTATGTCGAAGGATGTTGACGATTCATGCTTTAATACAAAACGTATAGATAGATGAAACAAAGATTTAGAATTCAGAAGTTTTGATCCACTTTGGTGACATGCAAAGATTATTTGGAGCAAGAACTTGTTTTAAAAAGCATCGAATGAATGTTATTTTTGGGGATAATATTTGTTGTGTATGGATTTCTTATAAAAGTTAAGAACATGTGTCTTACAAGATTATAATTTCTAATTAATATAAAACTAAAGAATATGTACATGTCAGAATTTTAAAAGCTAGATTTACTTTTATAAAAATTAACTTTTTATT
This sequence comes from Sequoia sempervirens, assembly GCA_007258455.2. NCBI lineage: Eukaryota > Viridiplantae > Streptophyta > Pinopsida > Cupressales > Cupressaceae > Sequoia > Sequoia sempervirens. The sequence goes on along the minus strand of VDFB02209158.1, from coordinate 33,717 downwards.
TATTAAGATAAAATTATAGTTTCGTTTTTACAAATCAACTTCTTTATTTTATTTATATTTAATCAAAAGAATTTGTTTTAAAAGAAATATATGATGTGATTTGAGTTGTTGCCACTCATGAATTCTTATCCCATTAACAATAAATTTAGACAAATAAATTTAATTCCATAACAACTTTTCATACAAGTGTGAGAGAGTTCTAGCCTTTCACATATTTTATGAAATAATTGAAAAGATGTGTGGAGTACAATATGCTTTGTAATAAATTATCCTTTTTCTAAAAGTTAAAATATATGGCCCTTTTATGGCTATAATTTCTAGTTAGTTTAGGAGAATTAAAGAATATGTATTAGATAGCTTTGAAAGTTAGGTTGGAGTACAAGTGGCCTTGTAATACATTATCTTTTCTATGAGTTATGATACAAATTTCTCTCAAGATTATAATTCATGATAAGTAAATTAAAGAAGATGTGTAAAATAGTTTTGAAAGTTAGGTTTGCTTGTAAAGATGTCAATTCATTTTTGTCTTACACTTGCATGTCTATATGTTATAATCCTTATGTTTATTTCTTGTGATTTCATGTTATAATCCTTACCACACTTAGATCTCATGCTAACATGTTATTGATCTTTATCAAGATCACATCTTTGTACTTACATGATCCTCATCTAGTATTTATGGTTATCATTACCTTGGTTTTTCCTCATTGTGGGAAACATTGTGGGGCACCTTGTCTTTTCCCTTGTTATATGTACTTTCATGATCACATCTTATCTATATACTTTTATGCTTATTACATGGTTTAAAAGAAAAGTAAGTCAAATTCTTAGCTAACTAAATAAGGAGAGAAATTCTAGTTAATCAGATATATAGTAATTTTAGTTGAGTAGCAACATATAAACAAAAGCTAGAAGAATGAGAGGAAAAATAGAAAGAGCATAACATTTGGTAGAAAGAATATACCTTTTGAAACCCTATAAAGGTAAAAAAAAATGGATTCTAAAAGCACACACCCAATGCAATATTCAATAAAAAGGTGTTACAATACAATACAATAGTCTCCATGCTTTATAGGAGATCTATAATCTAAACCTTGAGAAAATATGGTAGCATAGCTCTACATAAAATTAAACATACAATCTCCATATTAAGCCCTTAATATATAGGCCAAGGAAACTTGGGAAGCTATGATTTTTTTCCAAAACTATAGGCTCATAATCATGAGCTAATACTTGGACCAAATAGTACAAGTTTAATCCATATGCCCTCCTTAAAGATTAATTCATCCCAACTTAAAAATGAACTCCTTATTTTATTAGTTAATCTCTACGACCAAGGGATCACACATAACTCCCAAGAGATTGATGTGGGTGCAATAACATCTATTGCACCTCTTATAGATGGCTATAAATAGCTAGGTAATGATGCTAGGCATAGTCCACCTAGTAACCTCCTATTTAATTACTAATTACATGCTTTTGATTAAATAAGCAGGATTAGGGCTTTGATCCTGTATAATGAAAAACAACAAAATACAATAGAGCAAACATCAACCAGCCGAGAAGAGCAAGAATCACAGGAACAACACACATGATACAAACCCTAAGATAGTTATATTTTTATCAAACCCCTTAACATAATAAAAAAACTATCAACATCGACAAAACACCACAGTAAAATAGCAATTAGCCCAATCCACAGTCATTTCCAAAAATTAACCTTACCGGACAAACCATTAACCTGTTCCCCATTATAGAACCAAGAATCAAACCAAACATAAAGTCCATAACTAAAAATTAACCAAGTAATAGTATATAACAGAGAGTGAAGAGTTAAAGTTTCAAGCCAATAAAGAGTCGATAACAAAATTGACAACCATACATTGAATATAGCAATTTTTAAACAAAAAGATCAAAAGGAGACATTGATGCCTAATAACCAAGTCAATAGATAGAAACATGAAAGTAGATTAAGCTTCATCAATGAAGCTCTAGTTCTCTTGAAGACCCTCCACCATTTCCACCAAGTTGTCCTTGAGCTCCATCACCTTGGACCGATCCACTTCATTCCTTTTTCCTTTTTTCTTTTGCTTTTTTTTTGAATTTTTCCTTGTCCAGAAATGGTTCCCATAACCACCCTTTTCATTATGTCATCCATAACCCTACACATATTCTTGATAGTAGCTTCCATCATTTGTATCCTCTCAAAACTATCGACTTCCTCCATTTGTCTTTCAATTTTCTCCATCCTCATAGAAATAATTTCAATTTTAGCATTCACATTTTTATTGTCTTTCTCCTTCGAGTTCTCTTGATCATGAAAGGTATGAGTGGAGGTTTCTAAAATTTTTGTGTCCATAGGGCTTACATTGGTAGTCTCTTTCCCATCATCTTTTCTAGAATCTAACCCTTCTCCCACTTTGATATCTCCCACTTTGATATCCACTTCATGCGAAAATTATTTTCTTCTTCCATATCTTTGCTTTCTTCTTCATTTTCTTTGGAATCATAAAATTCCTCTTCCTCAAAAAATTTAGTATCCCCTAGACTACCTAGAACTTATTCTTCCTCTAAAGAATCCCCTTTCTCCACCACCACCACCTTTTTCCTTTTTTGTAACCCTCCTCTGAAAAGACCATATTCTCCCTTTCAACAATTTTTTTACCCTTTTTACTAGCCTCTAACCCTTTAGAAGCAACAAAAGCCAAGCGAGTCAACCTATGGACATCATGAGGCATCAAGCCACTATTAGGGCTATTATCCTTGTCATTTGAGATAGTGATAGTGGGAATTTTTGGGCTAGTTTCCTTTATTGCCACCTTTCTACATTTAATTATTCTAGAAGAGAGAGGTGAAGAATCGCATTTATCTAGAGCGATTTTTGATTTATTCGCTTTGTCAGGGGAGTTAGGTTTAATTTCAAGCAACTTTATGTGAACAAAGCTTTTAGGAAACTGAGGGTTTCCAAGGAGATTAAGGGAAATATTCTTTTACGGTGTGGTAGCAAGGAAAAGCTTGCAAATAGCTCTAATGAGACCCTGATGCAGAGGATGTAGAGAGGGATTTGCGCCATTTTCCATGCTTTGTTGGAGGGACGATAGGAGAAAGAATAAAAGGTTAATTTTCTCCAGGTGGCAGATGTGATTTAGAATAGGAAAGTGATAGCGATGAATTGACTGAAAATGAACCTCATGTGTAAAGTATTTCATCACAAACAAACTTACATTATGGTAGGGTATCATAAGCTTCAGTTAGGAGTTGTCATTCTAGAATCTCCTCACTTTTTCTTTTGCCTCAAATTTTTTTCGATGTATTGTTGGTAATTCCTTGTGCTCTTCTTAGTGATCTTCTTTCCTTCATAAGGTAGGTGCAAAACTTGAGAAATTAATTTAGCATTAATAGTGAATTGAAGCCCTCCAATTTTTACTTCCCCGTCACTCCAAGAGTTTGTGAACTTGTAGCTTAGGGATTCATTGTATCCATCCATAGCTTCAAAGAACAAGGTAAAACTTTATCTTTCAAAGAGACCCCATAATTCCACATTTTGTTTGAGGGAATCATAATTACTCGATTCGGCCCTCTTTCTAGGCCCCCCATAATATCCTCACTAATCAAACAATCTTTTCACAACAATAGGTAGTCTTTCGCTAAGTCTATATCATCCAACACCAAGATCACAGGCAATGTGAAATCTTCAACATTAAGGGTAACAATGGGAGTTTACATTTGGGAGAGCATTGACTTAAACCAACTATTAAGAATTATAATAGTTAGAGATTCAAGCAGATCACAAGAAAAGATCTCATGTGTGCCTCTCTAACCCTTATTGGGAATGATGAATTTCAAGTCATTAAAAGGCATTATTAAGTAACCTATATCTTGCATGAATTAACAAGCAGAGACCAATACATAGATGTCATTTTTGCGGGAAGTAAACATATTTTTGAAAAGATTTTTAGTGGGTAATGTCATACTTTCAATTATTTTAAACTACCACTCCTTGTTTTAAAGGAGGTCTAGATGGAAACCCCTAATCCTTAGCACTATGTTGAAGGAGGTTGACGATTCATACTTTAATATGAAACATATAAATAGATGAAATAGGGATTTAGAATTCAGAAGTTTTGATCCACTTTGGTGACATGCAAAGATGATATAGTAGAATGGATATTTTTAGCATTAAGTTGGAGGAGAGTGATGATGTATCCCTTAGACATCGGTATTAAATAGAAGAATTTGATGGATGGTTTATCCCTCAAAGTTAAAGGAGGTCAGGATGGAAACCCATAATCCTTAGCACTATGTTGAAGGATGTTGACGATTCATGCTTTAATACGACATGTATAGATGGATGAAACAAGGATTTAGAATTCAGAAGTTTTGATCCACTCTGGTGGCATGCAAAGATTATTTGGAGAAAGAACTTGTTTTAAAAAGCATCGAATGAATATTATTTTTTGGGAGAATATTTGTTGTGTATGGATTTCTTATAAAGTCAAGAACAGGTGCCTTACAAGATTATAATTTCTAATTAATATAAAAATAAAGAATATGTACATTTTAGAATTTTAAAAGCTAGATTTACTTTCTTTTATAAAAATTAACTTTTTATTTATTAGGATAAAATTTTAGTTTCTTTTTTATAAATTAGTTTCTTTATTTTATTTATATTTAATCAAAAAATTGTTTAAAAAGAAATATATGATGTGATTTGAGTTGTTGCCACTCTCGAATTTTATTCCATTGGCAAGGAATTTAGACAAATAAATTTAATTCCATAACAACTTTTCATACAAGTGTGAGTGAATTCTAGCCTTTCACATATTTTATGAAATAATTGCAAATATGTGTGGAGTACAACATATTTTGTAATAAATTATCCTTTTTCTATAAGTTAAAATATATGGCCCTTTTATGGTTATAATTTCTAGTTAGTTCAGGAGAATTAAAGAATATGTATTAGATAGCTTTGAAAGTTAGGTTGGAGAACAAGTGGCCTTGTAATAAATTATCTTTTCTATGAGTTAAGATACAAATTCCTTTCGAGATATAATTTATGATAAGTAAATTAAAGAAGATGTGTAAAATAGTTTTGAAAGTTAGGTTTGCTTGTTTTCATAAAGATGCTAATTTATTTTTGTCTTATGCTTGCATGTCTATATGTTATAATCCTTATCATGTTTATTTCTTGTGATTTCATGTTATAATCCTTACCATGCTTAGATCTCATGCTAACATGTTATTGATCTTTATCAAGATCACATCTTTATACTTACATGATCCTCATCTAGTATTTATGGTTATCATTACCTTGGTTTTTTCCTCATTGTGGGAAACATTGTGGGGCACCTTGTCTTTTCCCTTGTTATATGTACTTTCATGATCACATCTTATCTATATACTTTTATGCTTATTACATGGTTTAAAAGAAAAGTAAGTCAAATTCTTAGCTAACTAAATAAGGAGATAAATGCTAGTCAATTAGATATATAGTAATTTTAGTTGAGTAACAACATATAAACAAAAGCTAGAAGAATGAGAGGAAAAATAGAAAGAGCATAACATGTGGAAGGAAGAATATACCTTAGGAAATCATAAAAGTAAAAGAATGGATTCTAAAAGCACACACCCAATGCATTATAAAATTGTTACAATACAATAGTGGTTTACAATTTTGGCTAAACCGACACTAAAATATTTTTTTGTAACTAAATCTTCACTTTCTCGCACCAATAGCAGCTAAACCATGAGGAATTTGAAGATGATGCAAACTAGAGTTTTTTGACATTTTGTCTATAAATTCTAAATATATTTTTTTCAAAATTTTTGGAATCAGATTGCACTTTTTTTTCCATCTCCCTCAAAACTAGTTTTTTCAAAAACAACATTTTTTAAAAGTGACGCTTCATCAGATAATGTATAACTTTTTTCCATGAAGGATAAATTATAATTCTTTCAATTTAGATTTAAAAAACTTTGATATCTAGTGCTTCCACTTGGTTAGATATTTTTTATTGAATATTTTTTCTTAATCAAGTTTCGAATTCAAACCAATTATAATTCATACATAGCATGACTGTATAAATTAACTTTTTGTATGTATCGAAATTCAAATTTTTTTTTTGTTGTTGGATCAAGGACTTCAATATCTGGTGCACTGATATATATATATATATATATATATATATATTTTAATAATATGCTATTTCACATGCGTAACAGAGAGCTTGATTTTTGGTGAAAACCTACATTCACAAGAAATAAAAAAATAAATATAATAATCAAATTAAATTTATTTAAAATTATACTTTTTGGAAGCTTATAATAAGGACTACATACTTGAAAAAAAATAAATTTTAAATGAATTCATTTGATCCCCCAAAAGGTAAATCAAAAGTGGTTTTTTATCAACATTTTGATAGGTGTAAAGGAGACTATGTTATAGGTATGGTTTAAAACTAGCGGGGTTCTATCCAAGGGGGTTTGATTTAAGGTAGTTTGATCAAACCCTCTTCAATTGAATTCTTTAAATGGAAATTTTCAAGGCTTAAATCATTATATTTTCTAAAAATATGTGATTTCAGCAAAAATCAGTTCCTCCTAGAAATTGTAAACCACTATTGTGGTATTAAACATTGAGAAAATATGGTAGCTTAGCTCTATATAAAATTAAACATACAATCTCCATAATAAGTCCTTAATATATAGGCCAAGGAGACTTGGGAAGCTATGAATTTTTTTCCAAAACTATAGGCTCATAATCATGAGCTAATACTTGGACCAAATAGTCCAAGTCTAATCCATGTGCCCTCCTTAAAGATTAATTCCTCCCAACTTAAAAGTAACTCCTTATTTGACTAGTTAACCTCTATGACCAAAGGATCACACTTAACTCCCAAGAAATCCATGTGTGTGCACTAGCATCTATTGCACCTCTTATAGATGACTATAAATAGTTAGTCAATGATGCTAGGAATAGTCCACCTTGTAAGCTCCTATTTAATTACTTCTTACATGTCACACCCTATTTTTGGAATAATTAATTTTGGCATATAGTAATTACTTAAATTATGATATTAGATATAGATTCAAAGATATGATTAAATCTTATGAAATTTTAGAATAGGTATGGTAACTTTCATGACATAATTATTTTGTATTTATCCATGTGAATGTGGAATATAAATATCAAATTTTAAGTGGTGAATGAAATGAATGTAATTTTAATTCTCTTAAATTTATTATTGATTAGAATGATGTTAATTCAAATACAATGTGACTATAATTTTGATGGACTATCTTATTGATGAATGAGGTGGGTGTAAGATATGTTTAGTTCCCCCTCCTAGAAGGAGGAAGACCATCATCAAGGAGATGGTTGTAGATAGAATTTGATTAGAAAATCATACCATGTATCCAAAGAGTTTATTCACACACATCACTAGGTTTACCTATGATTTTGGTGATGTCACTCATGTTGTAATTTATTGCTTATCTTTCCATGTTTAAACATGCATAGTTGATTACATTATGTATGTCTTAAATTACAAAAGCTAGCATTTTTTTGTTTGTGTTGAACACACCCAGATATTGAGAGGGAGGGTGAATTAGTATCTACACAAAATTAAACCCTTTTAGACCTTAAACTCTTCAGCAATATACAAAATCAAACTATTGACAAGATTAGAAACCCTTGACCAAATATGTAGCACTTATTCAAATCAATATTAATGAAATATAAGACAATGAACACACATACACAAGATAACACCAGATTTATGTGGAAAACCCAAGAAGGGAAAAACCACAGTGAGAGTTAACTCACACTATATGAAGCTCACTGCTTACAAAAAAATATAATGTTGTTTAATGGGATCTAATGATATTCACTATCTCAAAATAGGATACATGAAGGATATGAAATTATAACATTTGTCAACAATACACTCTGTTGATTGATGTGTTAAAGCTCATTTCTCTTTTGTTTTCACAACTCGTTGCTTCATTTCATGCTTACACACCACCACTCACCCCACTCATCTTGCAACTAAAATTCTCTTGCATATATATCCTCTGCAAGAACTCAAAACATCAATTAGGTCGACTAGAAATAATACAAACAATGATTTCAACAAGTTGGCCACAAAAACATAATGTGGTCCTATCTAGAAGATAGATATGACCAAAAACAATCTTATTGCATCTTCCAATGTGACCCCAAAAAACTCACATGTTGGCGCACATCAACCCAAGTTAGCAACAAGAAAATGTGTAGCACAATGCTAGTTGGCCCAAAAACACACTTGCAACTGAATTTTCTCAATGCGGTTCAAAACGAGATAGACCGGGACTCAAATGATCTTAACACAACTTCATATGTTGGAATAGACCCCCAAGCACACATTGCAATCATGATAACAAGTATTGTCGGAAAAATATCCACAAATTTCCAAAAAACCAACTCAACACAATATGTAGCACCAAAGAGATCAACCAATGATATACAAACCACAAAGAGATGTTCTGTGATCATCTAACAACATTTAGAAAAATACTTCTTTCACACTATCATGCCACAAACAACCACTGCAACCCAAATAAAAGTAGAATACTTCATCTCAAAAACATAAAATACAAAACCATGAGATAAAACACGAATAGATCAACTTGTGATACACACCATCACAAGAAAATTAAACTAAGACACTACATAAGCACTGAGAGCACACCCACCAAGTTGTAGGAGAAAAAAAATCAATGCGAACAAATGTGGAGCATTTTCTAGATCAACCCAAACAACCAAAAAAATTGTCAATACATTGCAAATACCAAAATCCTCCTCGACAATATAGGTGACCTAAAAAGATAGGAGTGCAACATACATAGAGTATGAAAACTAAATCCTAAATTGCAAGGCCATATCTTCAATAGTGGAAGAATGCAAAGCATTCTCCCAAATAGTCTTCCAAGCAATATTCTATAGAAGAAACTTTCACCAACATGTGGAGACCAAAACTTCCTTTCAGCAACACATACTTCCACAAGAACAACATGAGAGAGCATACAACATACTAGAGACCATCAACACCATCTCTCTACCATCAACATTACTTATAATCCCCATCTTAATGCTTCTAATCCTCATCTTAATATATCATCATGATATCATCTCTTTTGATAACAACCATACTTAATTCATCTTTACTTTTCATCAAACAAGGCATGACACCCAACCATGAGCATCAACAACACATCCAAATAGGGCATGATTATATCCAACCATGAACATCAACAACTCCACTATTAGCACAACATCAATAACAACCAATTCCAACAACAATCTCACCAACATGTGCAAAAATATCTCCAAGTGTTGGAAACCAATGCCAAAAACTCACCAAGTGTTAACATCAATGATAACCAATGCCAAAAATCTCCCCCTTTGGCATTGATAGAAACACACACCAGCTCATTCTCCCCCTTTGACATAAAGGATGAAGTGCAAAAAGATCTTCATTTGAATCATCACCACATTCTCCCCCTTTGACTAACAACACTTCTTCTTCAAGCAACCATACTAGCTCCCCCTATCAGTAGCAACCAACTAACTACCTACTCCCCCTAAGAGGTAGCACACATCAATCCAGGAGAAAAGTATATGACATGAATTTATGCCCTAGATAGATGCACCATCTAAGCATCTAGTTAGAAAAGGAAGGAAAATAACCCCTAACTTCTACCAGAGATATTCAAAAGTATCCTTTGAGAGCACCTTAGTGAATATATCTACAATCTAATCCTTAGTAGCCACATACTCCAATATGACTTCTTACTTGATAGCCTTCTCCCTTAGAAAGTGATATCAGATAGAAATATGTTTGGTCCTTGAATGCATCACCAAATTCTTAGAAATATTAATTGTACTGGTATTATCACACACTATGGGAATGGGTTAATCATACACCATCTTTATATCCTTCAAATTTTGCTTCATCCAAAGCACCTGGGTGCAACAAGATGTTGCAACAATATACTCAAATTTTGTTGTGGATAAGGTAACTGAGTCCTACTTTTTATTGAACCAAGAGACCAATCTATCTCCTAAGAATAATGCACTTCCACTAGTACTTCTTCGATCATTCACACATCTCGCCCAATCAGCATCAGTATAAGCACTCAAAGAAAAGTTATCATTCTTCTTATACCATAGACTATAATCCAGAGTTCCCTTCAAGTATCTAAATATTCTTTTTATCACCTTCTCATAAATTTTCTTAGGATTTTTTTAATATCTAGAAACCATACATACTAAATGCATAATATTAGGTCTAGAAGCAGTTAAGTATAGTAAACCTCCAATCATAGACCTATAACTTGAGTTTGATAAATCTTCAAAGACTCATTAGTTTTGCTCAAGTGACAATTGGTCACCATAGGAGTACTTACTATTTTGGAATCCTCAATGCCAAACTTTTTCAACATATCTTAGCATACTTAGCTTGGGAAATAAAGATACCATCATCTAGCTGAAAATTTTGAATCTTGAGGAAGAAATACAACTCACCAATCATAGACATCTCAAACTCTTTATGCATCTCCTCTGTAAACTTCTTACACATGTTATCATCTCCACCGAAGATGATGTCATCAACATATACAACCATAATCGAAATCTTGTCTTCATGTACTTTAATGTAAAGATTACCATATACATTACCTTTCTTGAAACCTTGCTAAAGTAAGTACTTGTCCAACCAAGCATACCAAGCTCTAGGAGCTTGTTTGAGTTCATATGAATCTTTCTTGAGTCTGCACACCATATTCAAATCTTCTAATAACTAGAAACCATCTAGTTGCTCAATATATACCTCTTTCTCTAAATCACCATTTAAGAAGGTTGACTTGAAATCCATCTGATAGACTTTGAAATTCTTGTGAGTGGCAAAGGAAAGAAACATCCTTATTGCCTCCATTCTAGCTACTAGAGAAAGTCTCCTCAAAATCAATACCTTCAACTTGTGAATAACCCTTACATACCAATTTGGCTTTGTTCCTCACAACTTCACCATCTTCATTCAACTTGTTTTGGAACACCCACTTTATTCCTATAACATTCCTATCAGTTGGTCTAGGAACCAATTCTCATGTCTGATTCTTTTCTATCTGATCCAATTCCTCTTCCATTTCTTTTATCCAACCATCATCTTTGCTAGAATTTCAAAGTTCTAGGGCTCTACCTTTGATAGTAAACAAAAATTTACTTGCTCACTTGCTTTTAGAAGCCTTCTCTTGGTTGAAACACCATAATTTGTTGGAGTCTTAGTAACCTTTTTTAATCTTATTTCTCCTCTTATTTCTCTTCTTCTTCTTCTTCAATGCAAGGGGCATATCAGATCCAAAAACCTATGGTTCTTGTGAGATTTGACACAAACCTTCATCTACCTTAACATTTGTTCTTTCAATCATCTTTCCCAATCTCTTGTTATAACATTTTCCTTGATTCTAGTGGAGTAACCAAGAAAGATCCCTTCATCACATCTTGAGTCAAACTTTCCAAGGTCTTCTTCATCTCTTCTAATGTAGCATTACTGCCAAAGATCCTAAAGTATCTAATAGTAGGAGGCCTACCATACCATAGCTCATAAGGGTTCTTAGTGCAATTGACCCTCAACTGTACTCTATTAAGAAAACATGTAGTTGTGTGAATTGCTTCATCCAATACATATTAGGCAGATCAATATCTTTCAACATAGTCCCAGACATCTCTTGCATAGTCCTATTATTCCTTTCCACTACCCCATTCTGTTGAGGGATTTTAGGAGTAGAAATATGTCTCATAATATCATGATCTTCAGAAAAAATTTCAAATTCATTTCAAGTAAATTCACTTCCTCTATCAGACTTTAAGAATTTTATCTTAGCATCCATTTCTTTCTCAACTTTTGCTTTGAAAATATTAAAATTATCAAAAGCTTCTAATTTATCTCTTAGAAATGTAACCAAAGTCATCCTAGTATAATCATCAATAAGCAACATGAAATACCTTTCACCTTGTTGACTCCTTTTTCTTGTAGGTCCACATAGGTCAATGTGCATCAGCTCCAATGGTATTGTAGTAGAGCACTCCTTGCTCTTGAAACTTGTCTTTATTTTATTTCTCATTTGACACTCTTTGCATAAAGTGTTTGTAGGCTTAGTTATCTTGGGCATACCTCTCATTGCATGAGAAGAAATAATATTTACCATATTGTCAAAGTTGATGTGTCCCATTCTTTTGTGCCATAGCCAACACTCGTTAGATTGAGCCAATAAGTAGATTCTTCCATTTGCCTCCTTTATATGATAGACATTTCCATTTTTCCTTGCACCTTCAACAACAAGTCTTCTGGACCCTACCTTCCTTCAATCTCACAACCATTGGCATGAAATGTAAGATTGTATCCTTTGTTGCACATCTGATTAACACTAAGAAGATTATGCTTCAATCCTTTGACATAGACATCCTTAGTCATGTTCTTTCCATCAATTTTTATGACATCCTTTCCACAAATTTGTGCTGAATCATCACCACCAAAATTAATAGCTCCACCATTACACTTCTTAAGACTAGTGAACCTTCCCTTGTCACCAGTCATGTGGTTAGAGCAACCACTATCAATCACCCAAGCATTTTCATCTTCCTTTGCATGATAGGCAATCTACACACCCATAGATCTTTCATTTTTTTTGTCAACTTGTAAGGTATCAGACCTCTTACATTTTTTAATATCATCCTTTTTGTCTTTTAGAGCCATGAATAGGGTTTCATCATTTGAATCATTATCCTCATCAAGCTGAGGAACACTAGTAGAATTTGGAAAATAATGACTACATGACTAAAACTTTTAGTCATGACAACTAAAAATGATTAAATTCTAGTCATTTTTTGAAACACGGCTATAAATGACTAAATAAATGACTAATTTTCAATCATCGTAAGTGACTAGTTTGATCATCAGGGGGAAAATAAAGTGGAAAGGGGCACCAAACAATTATGAAAAAGAGAATTTTGACTAAGTTTCTTTTTGGGCACCAAACAATGAACAGGATAATTTTCATTCCTTGTGTCTATTGAGCCACATAACAAGAGGAAGGTTAGGGGTTTTTTAGTTTGCTGGTTGGAAGAAGTCCAAATATTTTTTGAGGGCATGGCGTAGAACCAATTGTTGGTTGCACCAACATCTATCCATGTTGTTGAGAAGATCTAGGATAAATGCATGTTGAGTTTGATATGAAGAAACATTTCTTTGTTGGATTTGGATTCATCCACGCTACAAAGATTCACAAGGGTTTGAAGACATGTTGCATGCATGAGGAGATTGTCCAAGTTTTTGAGGATAGATCATGACCACATTGAGTAATATTCAAGGTTTTCCTAGAATCCTTCATCCTCACATCTTTCTAGGTATACTCTATCGTTAGGGTTTTTAGTTTTGTTTGAAGTTTTGAGGAAGAGCTTGCTTGTCTCCTCATGAAGGTTTGTCCCTATCATAAGCCCAAACTAGGAAGTCAAAGCTCTTATTAGGAAAACAACCACCTTCATATGTGATACTTTCATATCACAATGCAAATCTTTTGAGAAGATCACAGGCCATGATATGTTTAAGACATGACAACAGTCTCATTATTGTAGTGTTAATGGATTTTATTGGTTATGAGGAATTTTTTTGGTTATGAATGGTAATATGTATGTATTTGTAAGGAAAACAATGACGAATGAATGGTAATATGTATGTTTTACTATCTTGATATCACCAATGTCGACCACCATTAAAATATAGCCACGACCTATGGGTGAGAACCACTTCTTTGGCCAATAGGTTTTTGTCCTCAAATCTATTCGTTTGAAAACAAATGCTCAAGACAAAATCTCATTAGGGTTTGATGTGGGTGTTCAAAAGTAACCTACCATTATATGCTTTCTTTATCTAAATTATCATGACTATAGCTTCTCTTTCTTTTCATCCATCCTTTTCTACCTAAATAAATAAGTGTTTTAGATCTCCCTTATCACCCATTTTCATGTGGCTATAACTATCCCATGAATCCTTCATGATTGATCTTTCATGACTATCATTCATATCTAAATATGGCAGTTTAAAAGTCTTCAAGATAATTGTGCTCTTTCCTTTCATGTCTTATAAATATTGATAACCATGACTATCCTATTTCAACGAGGTCAATCTCAATGCAATTAATTGATATCCACTTATGCTAGCTTCAACTATGACTAAGGTCATATTTACTATCATGTATGAGCTAACTATCCTCATAAAAGTTTGTCACTATCCTTTGGTTATAGTAATTGTCCCTACTTCTTGATTTTCCCTTAGCTTCATGGTACTTGTCCTATTTATTACAGTCATGAAGAGTATATTTTTCATATGGATTTCCCTTATATCCATTGACAACGACTATCATCTTTTATGTCTTATAACCATCTTTTATTATCTGCAATTTTCCTTTTTATAAATGTTTATACACAAATCATTTCCCTTTGTTAATAGGTCTACCACTATTGAACTCTCAAGGAGACCTTCATGGTGAAATCCTTTTCCATTTGTAACATGATTGTATTTAATAGAGCACTATCCTCTTCAAAATTCTACTTTCATGTCTTCATGAACCTCTCATAATCGAAGGTATAGCTAAGAGTTGTCCATGTAGCTTGCACTTGACACTGTCATGGTGATGAATAATATGCAAAATTCTTGTACTCATTCATCACTAGACTCATTCTAAGTATTAATTATCTTTTGGCATAAAAAAAACCTTATTCATTTCTATATGATCACTACCCTTGCGCAGTCCTTTTAAGTAACATTCATTAGGTTTAGAAAATATTGATCACTCTCTAGAATAGCCCATTAAACATGGGTCGTGCTTCAATGCACTACATAGTTGATATAAAACAACCACTCTACATATCAACGAGAGTTATGGGCTCTTTATTGCAGCAAGAGGTAATCGCTCTTGGATCATGCTATCATTACATTGTAACCTGTTAAACTTGAGTCAACCTAAATGCACCCAATGATGATTGACACCTAATTGTGATGATAGTGATTAATTTGTGCATGAATTGTGCTCATATGAGTGCCTCCATTTCTATCACAAAATAGCCACATTAAACTTGGGTCACCCATGAATGCATCATGCATTTGTTATAGCACAATTGTGCCACATGACCAATAGAGTTATGGATCACATAATTACAGTCACAAGAATTTGTTTCTCAGTTGTGCTCTTATGGTGATTCAATTATCGTTACAACATAACCCTTTGGACTTATATTGCTCAAATCTTTACATTGCTTATTTTCTCTTTGGATGGATGGCAATTCAATGGCAGGGATTTGTATGCAGGTCATGCTCATATAAGTGCCTTCGTCACCATTACACAATAGTACATTGGAATTTCCTTTCTTGAACCTTTACTTCATTTTTTATTGTTAGGATTTCTTAGTGATTATTCCATTTCCACGTGGCATATTGTTAAAAGAAACCAAGCAAAAAAACATTCTATTTTTAGTTAACTCCTACTAACATACATTTGGAATAAAAGTTTGACTGCATTACTTCAAGTGTGAAGAATTTTATTTTATTTTTATAATACATTCATTGAGACTTGTAGTAGAAAGCTTCTTATGTTGAAACCCATCCTATAAACTTGCTTTAAGCTACATTTAGGAGGCTTCATGGATTTTTTGTGATTTATACAACTTTTGTTTTGATAATAAATGACATCAGATTCTTTCTAAAACTAAAATGATTTATTAATTATGGTTTTATGATGATTAAATGTTTTATTTAGAAGGGGTTAATATGTGGCATTTTTATGTGTAGGAAGAATAGATTATGATGCAACATTTGGGTATGGACAGTTCAGGAAAATTAGGATTCCTATTAGTGACATAACCAGGTTGGAGAGTACCTTGAGCCGGTGTGAAACACTTTCAAGTGTTTTCGATGGGAAGCAGAACCTCTAGGTGTAGGAATACAAATGTTGGCGGATAGAGAAAATCATAAATCTATTGGTCCAATTTCATATCCAATTTGAGGTCATGAATATCATACAGAGAAAGTTCGTACATTCTAAAGATAAAATCATAAATCTACTAGTCCAATTTCACATCCAATTTGAGGTCATGAAGCTTTGACAGAGAAAGTTCCTATATTCTAAAGATAAAATCATAAATTTTCTAGTCCAATTGGAGATCCAATTTGAGGTCGTGAAGCTTCGACAGAGAAAGTTCCTACATTCTAAAGATAAAATCATAAATCTGGTTGGTCCAATTTGAGGTCCAATTGTAAGGATTTGTCTTTTTAATTATACTTTCTGACATTTGGCTTGATACAAATTTTTACTTTAGAATTATGGTATTTCTTTTCTTCTAATGTTTTCAATCCTCATTTTAGGGAAGAGCTCCAAAGATGGTTCCTTCAGATGGAGACTACACTTTTCCACTATAAGTTCCATCTAGAAACACCACAAGCTCGGGTACTGCCATCCTTGGAGCAAAAGTAGGAGCCTATAGTTAATTGTTGTAGCATAACAAATAGGCCAAATAGTTGTTCATATACCATTGTTTCTAATTCAAAATTTCTATACCTTATTCTAGGATCAAATTGTAGGGGGGGTCTATACATAAGACACCATTGTTTCAAATTCAAAATTGTTGGTTCTTTCACAATTGTTTGCTTCATTTATTTTATCTAAGACAACCTATTATATAGAAGATGCTCTCAAAATCATAGTAAAATCCTTTATTCTAGGAAGATTGTTTAGAATCTTCCCATCATAACAATGAAAAAAAGCATCAATCATTAACCTGAACTTTGCAATAGTTTCATCAAATTCTACTTTTCCACTCTCTTTTTCATTCTAAATTTTATTCCCAATTTCATCCATGTAAAACTTCCTCATCCTGTAGATCCTATTGTTAGCCATAACTTTACTAGGTGTCGAGGATAGATTCGAGTTTTTACCCAAGCAACAATTGACAAAATTCAACCTTACCAAATACAATGTGTTGAAAAAGCTCTTTGAAGTTATTCTGGAAAAGAGTTCCTAAGAGTATAATGCACAATTTTGAATTAACCTTTTTGCATGAATTCCATATCTTTGATCGACTATTTTGAGCTTGATGATCTTCATCAAGAACGAGCAAACCTAGGCTCTCTAAAAGCAGTTTTCCAATATGCTTAGCCTCTTTAGGAAAACTCCTTTTAGAGAGCATAGGTCTGCTTGTTCTTGATGAAGGTCATCAAGCTTGTAATAGCCGATCAAAGATATGGAATTCATGTAAAAAGTTTAATTCAAAACTGCACATTATACTCTCAGGAACTCTTTTTCAGAATAACTTCAAAGAGCTTTTCAACACATTCTATCTAGTAAGACCGAATTTTGTCAATTGTTGCTTGGGTAAAACTCGAAGCTATCATTGAAACCTAGTAAAGTTATGACTAACAACAAGATCTACAAGCTAAGGAAGTTCTTCATGGATGGAATTGGGAATAAAATTTAGAATGGAAAAGAGTGGAAAAGTAGAATTTGATGAAACTCTTGCAAAGTTTAGGTTAATGACTTATGCTTTTGTTCATTGTTATGATGGGAAGACTCTGAATAGTCTTCCCAGAATAAAGGATTTTACTATGATTTTGAGAGCATCTTCTATACAACAGGATGTCTTAGATCAAATAAATGAAGCAAACAATTATGAAAGAGCCAAAAAAATTTAATTTGAAACAATGGTGTCTTATGTATAGACTTCCCCTATGATTTTCTCCTAGAATAAGGTATAACAATTTTGAATTTGAAACAATGGTTTTATGAACAACTATTTAGCCTATCTATTATGCTACAACAATTAACTATAGGTTAGAACATATCCATATCAGCATAAAATAGCAGGTGAAATTCACCTCAAACTCTGTTGTGGTAATTGCTTTGTAAGGAAGTTTGCACTCCATGAACATTCTTTGTGCACATTAGTTTGTTGGTTATTATCTTGATCTCCTTTGTGATCAAAAGAATAGTGAAGTTCATTACATAACTCATGACCATTTTGTAGTGCTATGATCCAATGCTCTTTTACTTGTTACTCACTATTTTCTTAATCACCATCTGCAAATGACTTAGAGGACAAATCTTTGTCACCATTTGATAGTAACTTTCATTGTTTTTGGACTATTTTTCATGATTTAATCACTATTTGATCGTGTTCTTCCTTTCTCAGTCCTATAGGATAGATGACAATTCACAGTTTGCAACTCTCTAACAATGATATTCCTTTCAGTGATCTTAGTCACCCAATTCAATGTGTTATCTTCTTCATTTCTTAGTGCTAAAAATGTTTTCTCAATCACAATTACAATGCTCCTTTATTTGAAGATATTATGTTGCTTAGATAGTAATGTTTCAGTGAATTCATATTTTTTCTCGCAAACATCTCATTTCACTTGTAGAGTTTTGTTGTGCATAATATGTAGTCAAGATGCCTTCAAATGGAGCTCTTTTGCAAAGGCACTAGGGTAACGGTGTCAATAAAATAAAAGTGTTAGTGAGAGGCATGCTAGTAGATACATTGAGAATGCAAGGTTTACTATTTTGATAGTAAAAGAATCATTTATCTGCTCAAAACTTGACACAAGCTTCCCTAGTACATAAGATAGCATATAATGTACTCTATTCCATGATATCCACCTAATTCCATACCACCCAGAGAAGCAATGACTGAGAGTATGTGTGCCCTATATTTTGTAGCTCAAATGTGTCTTTCTAATGGTTTTCCACAATTAAGAAGAAGGTATGTCATGAAATGTTTGTGCCCACCCAAAACTAAGCCTTACAAAGAATGTTTGCACCTATGCAAAATACCATAAGCTACTTCAAAATACACATTGGCATCTTCATGATTATATACACATCATCTTTTTTTCCATTGTTTGAAAATGCACATTTATGATAATATTCACACAACAAAAACCTTGAAAGGCCAAAAACCTTTCTCTCATTCTTCATAGGTCACTCCTCAAGAGCCTGCATCAATATTTCTAGGCTCTTTACAATAGCTTATCCACTGATGAGAAGGCTCCCCTCATTTGCTAATGGAATAAATTGTCATCTGCTCTACTTGAATGTGTAATGTGATGTAGCACATTCAATGTCACAAGGCACAATTTGAGAACAGAATTTTGAGACTTGATATCCATAGAATCTAACTTCTTGCAACACAAAATGTAGAACATTCAAGGAAGGTGCTTTCAATAAAGTATTGCTAACTAAGCCCTCATGCTATCTCCTAGTTTTCTTCCAATTAACTGGTTATATGAGTGATTATTTCTCATTAAGGAATAAGCATATTTGGAAGTGGATTTTTATCAGATATTGTAGTTGCAAGTTCCACTTCAGATCACCAAAGCCTTCACAAAACCTTCTGCACAACCACAATAACACTGTACAGTTGTTGTCGGGACTTCGTGGTGATGCGAGGAGCTTTCCCCACATCACTAAAAAGTCCCAACAATAGCCTGTGGTGTTGCGGTGGCCACCACAATACCGCATGACTATTGTTGGGCCTTTATGGTGATGTAGGGAGCTTTCCCTACATCATCGCAAAGGCCCAACAATAGTCATGCGGTGTTTTGGTGGTTGTGCAAAAGGTTTTGTGAAGGATTTGGTGATCCAAAGTGCAACTTGCAACTACAATATCTGATAAAAAACCACTTCCAAATATGCTTTTGATGGATGTTCATATCTTCATCCAAAGCTCCAATTCTACACAGGCAGGAAGGACACTTTCAAAGGTTGAGGAGTTGGACTTTACACCCACTGGTTGCATTTTCTTAAAATTTTCTAAGGACTTTTCAGAAAAACCCATTTTAGACATATCCTTCAATCATGAAATTCCATGATATCACATTTCTTTGAGGCATTTTTTGAAACAGTTCACTTGCCTTATCTATGCTTCCACATTTTCATGTATTTCTAGGAGGGCACTTGTAACTACAACATATGACAAAAAAATCCTTGTTGTTATGCTTTGATGGATGTCCCTTTTGTTGGAAAATGGTTAGCGTTCCCCTCGAGATTTGTGACATGGACTAATCGCCTCCTGTGGATCCATTAACTCTAGCAGCTGTATCAGGCATTAATAGGTTGATCTTTTGGTACAATGACAACTATGGGCCAACAATTGGTATCAAAGCCAAAGGTGTTGGGTTTGAATCCCCTTAGGTAACGTTGAGGGGGAGTTTGTTGAAAGATGGTCAATTCTCCCCTTGGGATTCGTGACATGGACTAACTGCCTCTCATGGATCTGATAACTCTAGTAGTTGTATCAGGCATTAACATGTCGATCTTTTGGTGCAACAACAACTATGGGCCAACACCTTTGTTATTACTAGATATTTGATGTAGTGCACATTATTATAGTGCAAGCCTATTTTCATATTTTTCTATTTAGCATCACCAATATTCTCCACAAGAACATTGTCCTTGTTTAAAATGATGGAAATGGTTCACGTCTCTTAGAACAATTTCTCTTGTAACAATCTTGGAGATGAATTTAGATGCAGTGTGAAAATCAGAACATACTCGAAGGTTCTTAACAACTCTAATAGTTGTACTAGGGGCCATGTTTAACAAACCAAATGCAATTGCTAACTTTTCACTATGGTGGTAGATAAATGATTATTTTTTCTTCTATTCCACAACATTAAGTTAAAGTATTGAATCTGAAAATACCCTGTTGCCTTCATTTTCCAAGCCAATTTCTCCAATTTTGTATAGCTCTCCCATGTTTGTGGATGTGATCTATCTCCTACAATTTTTTAATTGATTTATCTTTCTATTGTGTTCAGACTTACTTTTGTAAACTTGCAATATACAATGCCCTTTTATTCTTTCTTAATTGAGACTAATAGTAATTTTGTTGGTTGTATTGGGGCATAGCTTCATTCATGGAAAAAAAGACAACACCCTTATTCTCATATCATATGGCACATTGCATATACAGGAGGAAAGATTCTAGGTTTATTGTTGACTACATTGAAGGAGAGAGCTTCATATATGGGACACAATCAACACTCTCCTTGGATTCTACATGTTACAAATTGCTCCAGGAAGATTACCCACGATGTAGAAGTTTTAAGAGATGAAAGGGGCATTTTCTCGCATTGAAGGGCTCCAAGCATGCGTTCCCATCATTGCAAAATTTTTTTGGAGAAGTTTCTTTCTTGTCATTTTTGTGCATTGTAACTCCGATTTTCAGTCTTGTGACTGAAAATAAAAATTATAATACTTTATTTATAAGCATTTTTCAAGCAAGATAAATATTTTAGACTTGTGCAAGCTATAAGAACACCTTTCTTTTAATAAAGTTGAATGATTTTTCCTTCTCAATGGTTGTCTTATTGTGTTCAATCAATGATTGATGTGTATATTTGTGTTTTATCTTTAAATCCTCAAATATCAGTCAATTAAAATGACTAAATATACTATTAATTGACGTTAATTAATTATTAAATTGACTAAATATACTACCAATTAACATAAATTAGTGAATAGTAAATAAATATGACTAAATATATGACCAGTGAAATCAGTGAATAAAAATGACTAAATTTACTACCAAATTGATCAAAATGATGATTAAAATTAATGGCTAAATACACTACAAATGGATAGAAATCATTGAATAAAAATGACTAAATAAGTGACCAATTAACAACAATCAATGACTAAATTAACGACTAAATATATCAATGAATAAAAAATGACTAAATAAGTGACTAGATTACAACAATCAATGACTAAATCAACAACTAAATATACTACCAAATCAATCAATCAAAACAACCAATAAATGACTAAAAATGGTTTAGTCATCAATCCAGTCGTGTTATAAATGATTGGAAATAAACTACTAATGGTTATGTGACCAAGTTCAATCATTTATAAGTAGTTTTTAGTAGTTTATTGTTGTTTTTGTATTAGTGGAAAAACTGATCTCCGCGGAATAGAAACTTCTTTTGACCTTCTTTCTTTTGTTACTATCATCTTATTCTTTATAAGGACATTTAGATGCAAAATGACCAATCCTCCCACAATTGAAACACTTGAAAGGTAACTTACTTTTGTATTTTCAGGTGCCCTTCTTCAATCTTCTCACAAAGTTTGCACTTCAACCTCATAAAAGTCATCATTTTGATTAGTTGCTTCATCTTCTATCTTTTTACTAGTTTCGAATGTTGCTTCCTTATTTGGAACATCTTTGTCAAATTATCTCATTTCAAAGACTTTGAGAGGACCAAACATCTCATCCACTAAATATTTATCCAAGTCCTTAGAATCCTCAATAGTAGACACCTTATGACTATAAGATTTAGGGAGAGATCTGAAAACCTTCTTCACAATCTCATATTCTTTCACTTCTCCACCAAGATCTTTGATGCCAATAACTACTTCATCCACCCAAAGCATATAACTAGCAATATCTTCATCCTTTGTCATCCTTAGGGTCTCAAATCTACTCATGAAGATTTGCATCTTGGTTGCTTCACTTTATTATCTCCTTCATAAATGCTGCTAATATTTTCCTATACATCCTTAGCACAATTATAACTCATCACCTTCAAAAGTTCTAAATCAGCTAACCCACACATGATAGTATTCTTTGCCTTAGTATTGTTCTCATACAACCTAATCACAATTGGATCTTTTGGAGGAGAAGAAGGTGCATTGTAACCATCCTTGACATATTGTCAAACACCAAACCCTAGAGAGTTTATATGGCCTTCCATTCTTACTTTTCAAAAGATGTAATTTGTCCCATCAAACCTAGGACCCTTGTAAGATCCATCATGTGCCATCCTAGACCTTTCCTCAAGTATTTAATCTTTTTTAGAGGGACTTGGCTCTGATGCCAATTGTTGAACACACCTAGATATTGAGAGGGGGGGTGAAGCAATGTCTATAAAAACTTGAACCATTTTAGACCTTAAACCCTTTAACAATATGCAAAATCAAACTATTGAAAAGATAAAAAAACTCTTAAGCAGATCTGCAACACTTGTTCAAATCAACAATAATGAAAGATAAGACAATGGAAACACATACAAAAGATAACACCATATTTATGTGGAAAACCCAAGGGAAAAACCATGGTGAGAGTTAACTCATAATATGTGAATATCGTTGCTTACAAAAAATTATAATGTTGCTTAAGGCTCACTACCTATGGAATTTTAGAATAAGGCACACAACCTTAGGGAAAGATAAAAATTACAAGGACATGATGAGCTTCACTATCTCAGAGTAGGATACATGAAGAATACAAAATTATAACATTTGTCAACAATACACTCCACTGATTGAGGCATTAAAGCACATTACTCTTTTATTTTTACAACTCACTGCTTCATTCCATCCTCACACACCACCACTCACCTCACTCATCTTACAACTAAAATTTTCTTGCATTTATATCCTCCACAAGAACTCAAAACATCAATTAGGTTGGTTAGAAAGAATACAAACAATGATTTCAACAGGTTGGCCACAAAAAACATAATGTGGTCCTATCCAAAAAATAGAGAGGACCAAAAGAAACTTATTACATCTTCTAAAGTGATCCCAAACAACTCACATGCTGACACAAATCAACCCAAGTCGGAAACAAGGAAACATGTAGATGAAATGTGTAGCACAATACTAGTTGGCCCAAAATCACACTTGCAACTGAATTTACTCAATGTAGTTCTCAACAAGATAGGTTAGGAATCAAATGTGTCTTAACACAACTTCATATGTTGGAACAAACCCCTAAGAACATGGTGGAAGCAAGATAACAAGCCCTGTCAGCTAGATATCTATAAATTTCCTAAAAAATCAACTCAACACAATATGTGGCACCAAAGAGATCAACCAATGATGTGCAAACCACAAAGAGATCTTCCATGAACATCCAACAATACTTCCAAACACTTAGTTCACATCATCATGCCACAAGCAACCATCACAACCCAAACATAAGAAAAATACTTCATCCCAAAAAACAAAATACACAACCATGATATAGAATATTAACATATCGACTTACAATACACACCAACACATGACAATGAGATGAGATACTGTACAAGCACTGAGATCACATACACCAAGCAACAAGAGCAAAAACATCAATGCAGAGAAATACAAAGCATTTTTTGGATCAATCTAGATAACCAACAAAACTACCAATACATTGCAAATACCAAAAACCTCCTTGGCAACACAGGTGACCTAAAAATATAGGAGTGCAACATCCACATAGCACAAAAATTGAATCCCAAATTGCAAAACCATATCTTCAATAGTGGAGGAATGTGGAGCATTCTCCCAAATAGTCTTCGAAGAAACATTTTGTAGCAAAACCTTTCACCAACATGTGAAGACTAGAACTTCCTTTCAACAACACATACTTCCACAAGAAAAACAAGAGAGAGCATACAACATATTGGAGACCATCAACATCATCTCTCCACCATCAACATTACTTCTAATCTCATCTTCATGCTTCTAATTCTCATCTTAATATATCATCATGATATCATCTCTTCTGACAACAACCATATTTAATTCATCTTTACTTTTCATCAAACAAGGCATGACATCCAACCATGAATATTAGCAACACACCCAAATAGGTCATGACTATATCCAACCATGAACATCAACAACTCCACTATTAGAACAATATCAATAACAACCAATGCCAATGGTAATCTCACCAATATATACAACAATCTCTCCAAGTGTTGGCAACCAATACCAAAAAATTTACCAAGTGTTAACATCAATGGCAACCAATGCCAATAGTTTGTTGATTATTTTGGTCATCATATGTTTTGACTATTATAAGGTTTATCGGGTTGGTACACTACTATATTTATCCTCAATTTTGAAGACATCAACCTTGTGTCACTAATCCTATAGTTAGAAATTTAAGCCTTCTAATCAAAATTATTTCAAGTAATAGTCTAAAATTTAAAAATAATGTTTCAATTATTTGTGTTTTTTTTCAAAATAGTTAAAATTAAAACTCCACATAGTGGAAGCATTTAGATTTAATGGAAAAATTAATGTAAAGTAGGAGCTTTGACTATGCTCACCACCATTGCATTCCTTGACAAGTGAGATTTGAGAGGGAGGTTATTATGGAGTAAGGAGGAGTTGAGACTAGAGAGGAGTGGATGAAAGGGAGAGGAATTCAATATAAGGAATCATGACAGAGGAGGAAAGAAAGGGGGCATTAAACTGCTATCAAAAGGAGAATGTAGAGGAATATAAAGCACCATTACTTGTGTTTTCATTTTTAGGAAGAAAAAGTTGAATTGCATAGAGGAGTGAAGAAGAGAAACAAAATGAAAGAAAAATTTAAAGGTTAGTATGGTTATCAAATTCTTTGTTTTTCTTTAGGGAAGATCATGGAATAAGTGCATAGTACTTCCTATGTGTTTAAAAAAAAAATCATGAGTTGACAAGAAAAAAACCCTAACATCTTTCATGGATATTTTCTATCAATAGAGACACTCTATTTTTACTTCTTTTCTACTAGAGGTTATTGATTCCGAACCAAACATTATCACTCTATTAATTGTATGGTTTTTGAAGGGAGACTCTACATATATACATAGATACATATGTATGCATGTATTATGTATACTAAGAGTATACATGTATATGTATATGTATTCAAGTCTTTATTCCATACAATCCTTGGCCATAGTAATGATTTTATAGCTTCACTTTATAGCAATGTAATCGTAATGAAAGAACATGCATAATAGAAGAATATAATATGAAATATTTTACAAATACTTGATAATAATATGTCTCTTCAAGGGGGAAACCACCTAATCTATTTTGAGGGGGATACCTCCAATATTCTTTCACAAGAACTCAATAGTAATCATGATGATAATAACTAACCTATACCTCCTATATATACCATACTTATGCCTTGGATACTACCTAGGTAGACTTAGATTACTTAATTATAACACCTAGGATGAACTAAATATATATATGATTAAACACTGATTTTGCAAATAATTTAAGAGTTAAGGTAACCACAAGATGACTACTCATAACATAATATACACTATAGGGTTAGGGGCATCAAATTTTCCCTCTTTACAGAAGTAGTGTCCTCAATGCTAACATTTTATTTTTCTTCTTCATCTTCTTTTTCTATTTTTGCTTCTTCTTCTTATGTTGCTTCTTGTTCCTTTTCTTGTTCTTGGTCTTTCTCTTGTTCTATTTATTTTTATTTTTCTTGTTCTTGTTCTTTTTCTTTTTCTTCTTTTATTTTTGGCTACTTTTTGTTGGGAGGAAGTTCCCAAAAAATAATTTTACAATAAATCACACAAATAAAGTCAAAATACTTTGAAATTATTACTATAACTTACTAAGTACTAGGTCACACTTTCCTATAAAAATATCCCCAAAATTAGATGTTTTCAACCTTGAGTGTGAATTTGTTTAAAACCTTAATTTTGTAATAAATAACTTAATTCTTCTCCAATTTCTCTACACTTTAGAATATAGGTTCCTCAATTAATTGTTGAAAACTCCAATACAAATTAGGAAACAATTTACTAGGATTTATTAGATATGTGTTTCCCAAATACATTGGTCAAACACCCTAATTCAACAATAAATCACTCAATTCTGCTTCAATTCCTCTTAAATCTATAATGTATTTATTTCAATAGGTTCTTCAAAAAACCTTTAAAATTTAGAAAAAAATCACCAAAATTTGAGATATATGTGCTTTCCAAAATGACCTCCAAAATTGAGAAAATGTCTTATCTTCATAGTGCCAAGATAATGCTTTGATACCACTTGTAATGAAACAACTTGCACAATAGAAGAAAATATATGAAATAATCTACAAATACTTAATAATAATATACCACTTCAAAGGGGAAACTTCCTAATCCACTTCAATGGGGATACCTCCAATATTCTTTCACAAGAACTCAATAGTCAACATGATGATAATAACTAACATATACCTTGGATACCACCTAGGCTAACTTAGATACTAAATTATAACTCCTAGGATGACATAAA
Organism: Sequoia sempervirens; assembly: GCA_007258455.2. NCBI lineage: Eukaryota > Viridiplantae > Streptophyta > Pinopsida > Cupressales > Cupressaceae > Sequoia > Sequoia sempervirens. The sequence continues at coordinate 6,555 of VDFB02209158.1, read as the reverse complement.
TACATATATATGATTATAACAATGATTATGTAACTAATTTAAGATTTAAGGTAGTCACAAGCTAATTAATCATAACATAATACACACTATAGGGTTAGAGGCGTAATAATGACACCTTATCAACAATAAATTTATGATTGCATTGAAAATACTAGGATAATATATATAAATTTAGTTTATAAAAGTGTGATATTATTGTGCATTACAAGAGTAAAGGGTCAATGCAAATCTGTACCCATGTAAATATCATGATATTTCTATGTATAGAAAGAGTGTTGGGTCAAAATAAATTTGGCCATCTAAGAATTAACATTGTTGTGTGTAAAATATGAATTCAGATCTACCAATCTAACCACATTAATTATGTTATTGATCTTTATATAGTAAATATAAGATCAATACTACGAGACCCAATAGTGAGTTTTATTTGCATGCAAAAATGCATCTTCCTTGATATGAATCATTGCTTGATTGACTGTGTTAACTTCAAAATAGTAGCTAAGTAAGGATTCATAGCCACATTTTATATATTTGTGCATCTATATCATGCTATGTAAGATGTAAATTATTGAAAACTAAAATTACCATGTTTTTATCACACTTGCAAGCATAAACAAAGATGCTAGAGATCTATTTTGTAGTAATAATCAATAGTGTGTATATTTCAAAGATAAATGGAGACATTAGTCATTGTATAGTTCTATAAAAAGAAATCATTTTTATAATCATTTATGTATACAAAAAAATTGAGTGGAAACATAAAAAGGAAAAATAAAACTCAGTTGTGGTTAGTGCATTTTTAGATGATTAAGCAATAGTAACCCAACTCATAATGGAATTCATTCTCACAAGCATTTCTAAGAGATTATCTAGTGAATGCTCAAAAAAAATTGTAAGTTAGTATGCTTATTTATTAAAATAAAATAGTCTCAAAACAAAATATCATATATTGATAGGGACAACTTTGTGAATCAATCAAAGGTATCATTTCTAGTCTTATATTATCATTCCATTAGAATTCAAGCACTATCAGAAGTAGATTACACTAGTAATTAATTCAACTTGAATGATTACTATTATAAATACAAATGCATATATGTGTACTAAATGAACCTTCATAAACACATATATGTAGGTTTATTTATAATTTGTGTATTTATTTAATAAAAAAAATGATGAAGTGAGAAATGGCAATTAAATTTATGTTTTGTTTATGAATTAAGTTAGTAGAAAATACTTAAATCATTTGAGTTGTAATATGTTTGGTCTTGAAAGCATAAGAAGATGGTTAAGTCATAAGTTAAGGAATTATATTGATTTCAATTTCATCACCACCCAATTTGTATAGTTTTTGTGTGAATTTGAGTAATCATTTCTTGATTGTGTTGAGTCAAGTTGAGATAGGAGTGGTGGAAAAATGACCCATAATTCCTCTTTAGGATGTGATTATTATTTAAAATTATTTGGAAAAAGTGATGTATAGTTTGTGTTCATTGTTAGTCCATAATGTTTGATAGGTTGTGTGTTAACCAGATGTCATATTTAGCTAGAGGGTATACAGGGTTGTATGATAGGTTGTAAGCAACATAGTTGTTACCTCACGCTAAGTTCTTCGATGGTATGGCATGATTAAAAATCTCTTTATCTACTACCCTCAAGAATGGTAGGCTCACTTCTAGTAGGAAGGTGAGTGGGGGATCACCAATCTATGATTGAAGGTAAAGCACTTGGATGATGCTCTCCCTCCATGTAATAGTTCAACATGTGAGAGGCTTGTTACTTGAAGACACATTATTTATTGAGACAATGATCTTTTATTGTACATTGATTATTGCATATTATACTTGTCTAAAAATGGAAAATTGGATATGAAATTATGTAAGAATGAAAATTTATAATTATGTTTACTTTAATCATAAAAATTAGTTATTATGGTAAAGTAAAATGAATCTTGAATTGTGTTGATGACATTATGATGAAATGTAAATTGGGTAATTTTTTAATATAGTTTTCCTATTTCTTTTGGAATGATGTATTCTTGTTATTTTTTGAATATAAAAACAAATAAATAAGTGATATTTAATGATTGAGTTTTGTTGAAAAGAACATATAGGTTCATTGCATAACAACTAGGCTATATTGTTCGAGAATGCCAAGATTTAGAAACACAAAACAAACTTCCACTACTGAATAAATATGAGTGCAATAGGACATCTATCACACACAAATGAGAGTGTGTAAATACAATGATATTATTTTCTCATATAGGCAAGGATGTGGAGGTGAGAACCTATAGGAGTAAAACTCTAACCATCCCTTCAAAGGTGCAACACTTTTGAGCTCACTGGACAAGTGTGTGAGCAAATGTCAAATATGCATGTAATAGATATCTCAAATAATGAGGAGACATGTCTCTACCACATGAGGTGAGACAAAATTATGAAAAATCCTAAGTAAACTTAATCTAAGTGTGAATAGGTCAATCCTAGAAAGGTTATTAGCTAACTAGTTTGATAATGACTCTCTATTTACACTAACACCCCCCCTCCCCCTCGCCCCCCCTTAACTTAAGGAGTAATGTATGCAACTTAGATGATGAGTCTTGGATAATAGGCCATGTTAGGTACTCATGTACATATTTCTCATAAAGCAAAGAAAAGGAGAAAAAATTGGTGGGAAATAAAAACCCCTCTCCAAAAGAGAAATGATACAAATTCAATAAAATGTACAAGTGAAGAAGTGATAGATGGAGGACTCATCATGATCCCCCATGGAATACTTCTAACACAAAGTACAATGAATTTTCCCCATAGGAGAGAAAAAAGAGAAGATCAAGTGACCCTCCCAGAAAGTGGAAAGGAAAAAACTCCATTTGAAGAAATGCTTCCTCCCAAAACTGATAGGAGAAGAGAAACCATATAGCTTCACCTCAAGATGATTTTTTTCATAGGATGAAGCTTCAAAAGTTTTCCCAAAGCATTGCCAATACCTTGAAAGAAAAAATCCATATAGAATCAAAGGGAGAGATACAATAGATAAACCTAAACATGAAAAACATAGAATAAATCTATCATTCGATTAAATGTAGGAAACCATGGTTTCACCAATAATACATGCTCATCCCAAAGCTAGGGACCCTTCCCCAATATAAATAATATATCTTGAAAAGATTTATATCTTAGCAAAAACACTTTCACACTAGGAAAGATCTCTATATAATATGTTTTAAAAACTCAAAACACTTGTTGGTAATCCAATCATCTAGAACAACAAGACAAGGCCAAAAATAATTAAACTTATAAATGAGCCCTAGGTTAGAATATTTTTCCTCTTCAGAAAGGACATCTTAATCCAACACTACAATTGAATTAATATCCAAACTAGAAACTAGCTTTGAATTACACATTAGATCTATTGCCACTACCACATTCTTTGTAGATTTAACCTTGTCTCTACCCTTATTTTTTTGAAACAACCGCAAACAAGAATAACTACCATCCCCTGTCACATCATTGAATAATTAAGCTTTCCTTCCATCCTCTTTGCCTTTCTTGCTAGGAGTGATTGAGGGCATATTTATTGAGCCATGCACAACATTTCGACCCACACTAAAGAATTTGATGACTATTTATTTGCTTGCTTGATATTAACTAACACACTAAGATCTACACACCTTGTTGTGCAAAACCTACAAAGCTCATAATCTTATGGTTTGATGAGGAAATGAGAAACTCCATTTTTTATCATTCCTCTTTGAATTATATTATCTTAGGAAGAAGTGTGTTGTTTTTATCATTATATATAATAATATGTTGTTTATTTATTTAACAATAGTTTTGTTGATGTTCTTTCTAAATTAGAAAGTATAAAATTTATATTAAAATACAATAAACTATAACATTATAAATAAAAGTATATTGAATGGTATTGGAAGTCCAAAATCACATTGATTGTAATATGTTGAGTAAGCATACACCTATATTAGCAAGTAGTTTATTATAAAATCTTAAGTGTAAATCTATACTAGAAGTCTCCTTCGATCAATGGTCATAACTAAGAGGATCTATCTCATCAACCTATACTAGAAATTAGTTGATTACAACATTGATAAGTAAGAGGTATTTTCCATAGCGTGTGAAATTGTGATATTGTTATCAAGATTCAATTGTGTAATTTTACAAATCAAACTCATTGACCGTAATTACAACATACTAAATAAACATACACTTATACCAAAAACTTATTTAACTAAACTGACATAATTACAAAGATCCACTCTATAAAATACAAACTTGACCCTCGCTCTCTAAAAAATTATAACACCTCTAAAAATTTAGAAGGCGCCACTATACCATAATAAATAATCATATATGACATAATATTCACCAATTAAACTACAATCCATTGGATGTATCACTAAAAATATCCAAAGGGAAGTGAAATTTCAAAATCATATAGAAATATAACCGTCAAATTCCACACGCTGTTTTTCTTTGATGGTTTGGAATATTCTAGAGTGCCACCATTAGTGAGATAGATCTTTGTATTCCTTACGGGCAAAAAGGACCATCAACTCTCAGCTTAAATTTGATGGCCGTATGATTGTATTTAAAATACAAAGAAAATTGGATCACATAAAAAAATACATTTTGGACTTACTGTAAAAATCCTATAAAAAATAATAATACTTATAATGCGATTTAGCTACCTTTTCCTCTCGTAGTTCTAAAGACAAAACTAGATAACCTTAATAACTTTTGCTAATATTATAGTTATTCTAATTTTATTTTTTTTAATTTATATGTGTTCTTTTGGAGTATATATCATTCTTTAAAATATTTTTTTAATTCTTAGTTAAAAGATTTTTTTTAATAATTATTTTAGCTAAAATAATTTTTTATTTAAAAGAATAAAATTAAAGAATGAAGAAGATGTATATAGAAAGTATAGAAGAGAGAAAGAGATGAAAGATATAGTGTGTGTTGTTTAGTGTAAAATTAACTTATTTTATAGGTTAGGAAGATCAATTAGGACTTTACTTTCTTATTTTTAAAATCTCCAATCTCTAGGTTGTATGTCTAATTCGTAAATTGAGTGAAATATGTGAAAATTTGGACAATAAAGATATTAAACTTGGCAATCAAATCCCATTTACATACATGTGATAGATCATAAAATAAAAGTAATAGAGCAACAATAAAATCAACAAAACATAAAATTCGCACTAGATATACATGAGGGAACGCCTTTGGGAAAAAAACCTACCACCAAAGAGAGCAAAACCTACATTAATCTCATAAATATGTGTATATCAATAATTTATAATATCTCTTAGTTTGGTAGCAAACTAGTAACATAACCTCCTAAACTTGCAAAAGAATATTATACATCTATCCATTGCCTCTCATATATAGAGAATTGGAAACTAGAAACCACAAGTGGTATTCAAAATAGGTGGTCAAAACTATGAGATGAAAACTGGGCATCCAAGTTCACATGGAAATATTCAATGTCTGGTAATGCATTGGTTAAACACCTAGAATAAAAAGTAACTTCTCTTACACATCTTACACACCTTTGTGTTATATATTTTTCATAATTTTCATAAGTTGTCATATGCCAATCCTAGGTGCTCCATGAGGGCACTAATTGCATTTCATGGAAACTATCTTTAGAAGATGCTTTGTAACTCCCAACTTTGACCTTTCATGTAACTCACCATTCAATGGTTGAATTGCAACAATATCTCGTCTCTAAGATAATAAATAAATAGTGCCTCCATCCTCATGTGAGCATCCAACTTGTGCACTCCATGATATTTGGAGATCATGCATCATTTATTTGTCTACATGAATAATTAAATACATTAGACCCATTGGATTCGTAGGTGAGCAACACACCCAATCCTTACAAGATACTATGAAATAACTCGTTAACAATAGATACTCTATATGCAAATTCTCACAAACACCTCTCAGCTACTTAAGATAGTTTAAAAAAATAGTTCCAATTAACATACAGGTAATTATATTTCTAGTCATCACCAGAGCATAGAAAACTTAAACAATAAACAAAACTACAAGTCAATGCTTGAATAGTAAGTTTGACTAGGGGGAACCCTAAAATGGGGAAAACTCCAACAAGAGAGGTAAAGACTCTAGTATCAACTAGATAAGTTATAATGTACAAAGGTCACAACATAATCAACTAAGCTCAACAACCATGTACAAGAACTTGTATGACCTACAATGCAAGATGCAACTGCAAAACCTTACTCACCTTATTCAAGAGAAAAAATGAGAATTAACCTGTGTTCCACATCCAAAATTACTTGTTATAGACTCCTTCACTTTACTTTGGAAAGAAATAAATTGAACAAATTGAGAAGATCCCTTGGTAGAAACTTGCACATGTGTTACACTTTACCCCCAGGATATTATTCTCCTTTGTGAAGGTACTCCTTAACAACTTATTGATTGATAGTGGATGCAAAGATGACCTTTCAATCATGTCATGGATCCACTTTTGGATCATATCTCCCTAATTGGGAAGCTT
>VDFB02209157.1:0-16722 GCA_007258455.2 Sequoia sempervirens | reverse complement strand
AATTTGATAGCATAATCTTTTATCAAATTAGGATGAGTAAATTACTATCTTCTACACCATTTAGAGTATATTTCCTAGCACTCCATTATTGATTATCTCCCTTAGAGTCCTTACCATTTTTTTCCATACACTCCCTCAAGGTGTATTGTCTAAGCAACTCTCTATTCTCTATGCTTATGACCCCTCGAAAGTGGGCTTCCTCATATCTATCACACATAGCTTTCTCTTTTCTCTTTTCTCTTCATAGGTACTAGATTTCCCTATAACTTTCTTTCATGAACCTACATCACCACATAAATCTACCCTATCTAGGCTAGAAATATATTTTATCTAATACCACTATAATGTCCTATTCAACGGTTTTAAATGAAAACAATAGTTTATAAAATAAACCACAATATTGACCAAATAACATAAACAAAATATTCACTAAACTATATCCAAACACTTGTAATTACTTATACTCAAAAAACACAAATAAACTTGAACAAATTATATGAACTCCAATAGTAAATTTTATTGATTATGATATTATCTCTACAACAAGGGATTTTTATGACAATCATTACATATCAACACACAACATTAGCCAATAATGCTAAAACTCACTCACTAAACATTCCTATAAATCTTTGATGCTTGAATGCACTCCATAAATGAGAATTCCCTTAAAAATCAAAGCAGTCATCCTCTATTTCTAAAATTCTATGGATTTTCATCCATTGATCCTAGTATGCTATGGGTTTTCATCAATAGAAGATTTATTTGAGCATACAATACTTAGAATATACAATAATATAACATGGATGATTACAATTGAAATGATTTCCTAATTTTATATGCACCCACCTAAAAGATCAAATTATTAAACCTAGACCCAAAATGGCACCAAGACTAAAATTTGAATTCTACATGTTGTATCACAAGTCAACCTTATACACCTTCTAGACTTTCCCATTTAAAATTTTGTTCTTTACTAAGTACAAATAAATTTATTATATCTACATTTAGAACATAATTTGTTTATGTGCTAGTTATTTCAGAGGTAAATTATGAAATATTAATTATATATTTGTAAATGGACATCCAATTTAAAATAAAAATGAAGAGTTTTTGTTAATATGCTTATTTCACAACAAACTAACAACACTATAAAAAATCAATTGAATTAATAAATATCAATAAAAAAATTTAATTAATTTACAAATTAACATAATTTTGGAACATCTAATTAATTTGTATAATAAATTTAATATAAATAATAATTAGAAATATTTTTTTGAGTTATTTTAAATAGATGAAATCCTTTTTATCCCAGGCAAAGGAGGAAGAGTACTAATAAATAGAAACAGCAAAATATTGGCAGCCCTGATCACGCTTTAGAACTCCCATAATTTTTAGTTTGTTTGTAATTTTCCTTTACAAACATTTCCATAATAACATCTCCGCAATAAGTTTGGCTCAAGAATTTTAAGCAATGGATGAATTAATTTGGTCAATTCCTGCATTTTGTGAAGCAGACGTTAAATTTAGAAACATTTCCATCATAACTTCCGCTGAAGAATTTATGCTGAAGAGTTGCCAGTAAAGACCAGTAAATATATAATCGATTACTGCCCATAACTTCCGCGGAATACAGGCGGCATTTTGTAAAATTTAGAAACATTTCGATAATACCTTCCGCTAAATCAAATAAATAACTTTTAATTTGTCGAAGAGCAAAAAGCAGAAAAATCTGCAGAGTTGCCAGTAAAACGCGTTTTTCAAAAATCGGCAATATTTAGTAACCATGATTCGCGCCATTGACGATTAAAAGGCCTGATATATGCCCGCTAGAAGATTATTATTGCTAGGAGCTTGCCTTCTTTTTCCAAACTAGAAATATTTTGCTTTGATTATTATTGACCCAAACAAACAGCATAGAAGCATTTGACTGCAAATCTCTTGAATTTTGTGCAGCAATTCTACAAAAATCTGTATTGACGGTCGGATAGTGTTTATTGTTGTGTGTATTTTCAGTAGAATGGCTGGATTTCATAGCTTTGACGGATCCAAGCTCAGTCCAATTGAAGAGGCTGTGCTAATTCTTAATACTCCAATCGAAGATCTGTTTATTACTCCAGAGGAATCTGAGAAAGTTTGCGCTACAGAATTTCAGAGCTTTGACGGCTCCAGATTAAGTCCCATAGAAGAGGCTTTTGTTATTCTGAATAGCCCAATTGAAGATCTCTTTATTACAGAAGAGGAACCTGAGAAAGTTAGTGGTACCGAATTTCAGAGCTTTGACGGCTCCAAATTCAGTCCAATTGAAGAGGCTTTCCTTCTTCTTAGCACCCCAACTGACGATTTGTTTATTTATCCTGTTTCTGCTGGGACGATATCAGAGAATGGACAACAATTGCAGTTGAGTCCCACAAAATGCTTTGATCCATGGTACACTACTTACGAGTGTGATCTTATCAGTGCCGAAAATTCCACACTCCAGAGACCACAACCAGTTACTCCTGGAGAAGTTCATAGCTTTGATGGGTCCAAGTTCAGTCCGATCGAAGAGGCTTTCCTTATTCTTAATGACCCAGCCGCAAATGATCATGTTTGCGTTCCTGATAAAGGAGGAGAAGCCTCTAAAGACAAGGGGCTGGATAAGACATTAAAGGTAAGCTTCCAACTAAAGAAATTGTTTTATATCTGGTTTACAAAAAACTAAAAGTGTTTGTTTTATGTGTCAATCCAAGCTCTGATTTTTTTCAGTCTTCCTCTTTTCTTTAAGATGTTCTAACCTGAGCTTCTTTGTAATTTTAGCTACAAAGAGAACTATTGGAAATCAAAGCACAAATTAGGGAGTTGGGATGGCTATTGGAGGTGAGCTTCAATCCTTTAAAAATGAATTTATATCTAATCAGCCTTGATTCAAGTGTTGTTTTCTCTCTCATCCATATTATGTTTCTAAAAGATGTTTTTTTTATTAGATTAATGGTTTTGACAGGAACTATGTTATTACATTTTGTTGTTCTTTATAATTTATTACAAACTATTACTTGTATCATCTGAAAATATTCTAAAGACTTGATGTCTTCTGCTTTGATATTTCAGAGCTCCCTAAAGAGGACAGACATGTTGCTACCAAAGCTTGCAATACAGAATGTGGTAGTGGCATGTTAGAATACTTGTAATCTGCAAATTTGCTCATTACAAAAGATTGAAAAGTTCATGATTTCCTCAAATGATTTTGGAGATTGTCTAGTGTCTGCAACAGCTAAAAATGTTTGGAGATTGTCTAGTGTCTCCAACAGCTAAAAATGTAATAGTCTGAAATGCAAGAAGAGTGAAATGTTTTAGATATTGACAGAAGATGGAAAAGTTATTTTAAAGCTCACTCTTATCACAATGTCTGCATTCTTTACAATGCTTTGCAGTACTTGTTTTGATATTTATGTTTATTTTTTCTTGTAATTGTATCATTTGTAGCACTTATGTGGCTTACATGCATGGTGGTAGAGGATGCGAGGGGAGGTTTATTTAACAGTAGTAAAACATAATTATTTAATAAAAATAAGAGGTTTACTTGGACTTAAGTTTTATGTAATTTCCTTTCCATTCACACATTTCATTATAAAGTGGTATATTTGAATGATGAGTTGTCTTTTGTGTTACTAAGTGTATTAAAGTATCAAAATTATATGTTAAAATTATGTATCTAAATTATAGACTTAAGTAATGAAAAATGAAGATTGAAAATAAATAATAGAATATAAGAAAAGATAAGAATATTTATGTTCATGAAAGGTCAAAATTTGTTTATAGAATGGAAAAAGTATAATGAAAAGTAAACAATATCAAAATAAATCATGATATTTCCTACTCAATATTGAAGAAAACATAATGTTGATGGATAAAACAATCCTTCAAATGTAAAGAATTGTCAAAGAAAAATCTTTGATTATAAATGGACAATGATAATTGCTTATCCTTTAAAATAAAAGAGTCAAGCATCTTTTATCTTCATAAGCCATGAAGATTTGGAGAGAATTGTAAAATTATTTAAAGAGGCAAAAAGAATCACTCCTTGATCTCATGAATATCAAAAAGAGAATCTAAAAAAATATTGATCCTTATTTTCAAACTCCATTTAACAAATTTTATGAAAGCAATTCTCTTGAGGAATATAATGATCAATATCCACATAGAGGGCATGTCAAAAACCTTTAAACTATTCCAAAGGTACCCTCAAACTATAGGGAAATTAAAGCTTTCTCCAATATGGAGGTTTGATAATTCAATCCTCAAAGTGAGGAAATGCATTATAAATTATTGTTGAAGCTTCAATGAAAGAAGTTATTGAGCCTCTAACCATTTTGATTATAGGTAGGCTATTTTGATCTCATCTCTAATATCCATACTTCTCTTCCTTTTATAAATATCTCATGCATCTATAAAAAAATATATGTATGGAGCATATCCATGTCAATGCCTACAAGGCTTAGTAGATCAAAAGTGTTGACACACAATTCAAATTATATTCCACGTTGAGCTAGTTGCATATGTTAGGACTAGGTGTTGCATTCCTTGCTAATTACCTAACATAATGTTCCCCTTATATCCACCTTTCTATGTTACTCATATTACTCTCAATAACTAAATTCATAGAGATGCTCTTGACTACTCCTTCCCTCTTCACTCCTCAATACAGTGAATTATAAATCATCATATGAAGATATACCTTCAATAAGAATAGTAATACTTTTTACATTATAATTTATTTATCACATGGTACATCTTAATATTCAATATAACCCATGGTTACATCCTACTAGTTAGATAGGTTTTAATAAAAAAATATTTTTAGAGTCAATCAACACCATACATAATTTTCCTTGCATCATAGCTTTCAAGTTAGATGCAAATTGATGTTAGAAACCAATATTATGTCAATTTTGATCCCAATCTGATTAAATTAAACTTAAGTTGTATTCAAGTTAAGATACATTCATACAAACTTCATTCCTTACAAAACCAAACAAAGATAAATTTTGTGCTCCTAACCCATATGATTGAAATTGGTAGTTCTACTATCCTTATGCAAAATGGAATTTTTTTTTTTTACCCCATCAACTCCTAAAATTTATAAAATGTGAGGTTCCATTTTAAAGTACAATCTTGATTTGGTAGGAGAATATCTAGATATATCTTAATATTTACTTGATTATCTTTCGTACTAACCTAGACTCTCCTAATCTAGAATCAACATAAATACAAATAATTATTGTGATTATAAATGCCGGTATGCTAAGATACTAACAATATCATAGCATGTTATTTGACATAAATTCATCAAATATAGGGAGCTCATGTTTAGAACTTATCTACTAATCTTACACATAGACTTATTAAACAAATATTAATATCATATACCATTTTCCTATAGCTATTATAAGTAAGTATGGGGAAGAGATTTTATTAGTCTTTAGATCTATCATCTTTAAGATAAACACATGATGTAAACTATAGTTCATATTCAACTAGAAGGAAGCATTCTTATCTTAATCGATTACAAGAAAATATCATGACCTTATAGCTCAACGATATCAACATTCTTAATATTTAATGATCTGTAGTAGCTTTTCTACTTCACAATCAAGGCTATGATATAAAAATTAACCTAGTAACAACATACTAAATATTAATATTAAAAATAGTGTAAAGATAAGGCATGTCACTATAAGAGCTATGCAGTGCAATTTGATGGACATCAAGATATAGTATATAGTGATATATCAGGTATAATCATTTTAGTACATGTAATATCCTAATATTCACTATCTAGGACAAGATGATGTAAAATTCACTACCCCCAAATTTTAGTTAATGAACTATAATTATTTAATAAAATTTATTGCCTTGAAGATAGAAAATATTAAAGTTCTATCTTTTTGGTATTTTCTATGTTTCCCTAATTTACTTTTTCGAATGCATTCAAAGTAGAATTGAATATTTCACTAATTGCTTAATTTTTTTGTGAAAGGTGACCTTCCAAGCAACTCAAACTAGTTCTCTTGAAGATATTTCCATCGATTCCAAGAATCCCATCTTTTCCTAATGAGCTAGGAGTTTTGACCCCACCAAGTTGGGTACCAAAATAAACTAGCATTTTTACAAATTTTGATTTCTACATTTAGCATTCTCCCCATCGTATTTTCAATTTCAACTTCCAAGGATGACATGGATGTGCTTACCTTTAAAATTATTGAAAACATATAAATGACTTATTTTCAAGCTAATAAAGATATTTTTTGAGGTATACATCTCTTCTAGACTTGATTTTCTTTAAGATATTCTAACTTGAGCTTATTTATAATTTTAGCTGCAAAGAGAACTATTAAAAATCAAAGAAGAAATTCAAGAGTTCAAATGGTTATTGGAGGTGACCTTTAATCCTTTAAAAAATATTTTATATCTAATCAGTCTTGATTCAAATGTTGTTTTTTCTCTCATCCATATTATGTTTCTAAAAGATGGTTTTCAATTAGATTAATGGTTTTGACAAGAACTGTTGTTCTTTATAATTTATTACAAACTAATTTGTATCATCTGAAAATATTCTAAAGACTTGATATCCCCTGCTTCAATATTTTAAAGTTCCCTAAAGAGGATAGACATGTTGCTACAAAACCTCGCAATACAAAATATGCTAGTGGCATGTTAGAATACTTGTAATTTGAAAATTTTCTCATTACAAAATATGGAAAAGTTCATTATTTCCTCAAATGATTTTATAGATTTTCTAGTGTCTCCAACAATTGGAAGAAAGAGTGAGATGTTTTAGATATTGAAAGAAGATGGAAAAGTTATTTTAAAGCTTACTCTTACCACAATGTCTACATTCTTTACAATGCTTGTTTGATTGCAGTACTCATTTTGATATTCATGTTTATTTTTTCTTGTAAGTGTATTATTTTTAGTGCTTATGTGGCTTAAATGCATGGTGGTAGAGGATGCGAGGGGAGGTTTATTTAAAATTATTAAAAAATAATTATCTAATAAAATAAGTGGTTTACCTAGACTCATATTTTATTTAAATGTCTTTCAATTCACATGTTTCATAGTAAAGTGGTATATTTGGGTGATGGGTTATGTTTTGTGTTACTAAGTGTATTAAAGTATCTAAATTACATGTTAAAAGTTCTATGTATGTAAAGTACTAACTTAAGTAATAAAAAATGAGGATAAAAAATAATAATAGAATATAAGTAAAGATAAGAATATTTATGTTCATGAAAGGTCAAAATTTATCTATAGAATTGAAAAAGTATAATAAAAAATTAAGAATATCAAAATAAATCATGATACTTCCTGCTCAATATTGGAGAAAAAATAATGCAGATGGATAAAGCAATCCTTCAAATGTAAAGAATTTTCAAAGAAAAATCTTTGGTTAGAAATTGACAATGATCATTGTTTATCCTTTAAAATAAAAGATCCAAGCATCTCTTATCCTGGTAAGTCATGAAGATTTGGATTGAACTGTAAAATTCTTTAAAGTGGTAAAAATAATCGCCCCTTGATCTCATATGAAAAAGAGTTCATCTAAACAAATATTGATCCTTGTTTCCAAACTCCATTTAACAAATCTTATGAATATAGTTCTCTTGATGAATATAATGATAAATCTCTACATAGAGGACATTTCAACAATCTTTAAACTATGCAAAAGGTGCCCTCAAACTCCATTACTACAACTTCAATTTCCACAAATCCATCTTCATTCTCTTCTACCATCACTACTACTACACTTGTGTCCTCTTGTTCATTATTTTTTCTTCTTTCTCCATGCCTTACTCATGGAATGTGTTTGCTGCAAACTCATCCCTTGCAAACTGTCCATGTCACATAGCTTCTAATCTATCCATCCTTGTATTTATATCCACTATCATCAAGAAGATGTTCCTCTTTTAATACTTGATCCAACCTTCCCATATCACAGACATCTTCCAATTGAGTATACCCATCTAGTTCACTATTGTAGTCCATCACTATATAACAACCACCACATGATTGCTAGGTTGGTTTTTTTTAAGAACCAAGATGATCTTTAGAATTACCTATGGACTCTGTCATTTCCAATAATTAGCAGTCTAAAGGGATTGGCCAACAAATGAGTAAGAGATGAAAAAATTCTACTCTTGCACTTTGGGCTCTGTGAAACCCAAGAGGGTGATCCCACAATGTACACTCAAGAATTTATATGACTACTATTTAAATACATTGTAAACAACAGATAATTCTCATATAACCACTCAACAACATAGTGTATTAAAAAGGTTGGCAGTTCTTTTAGCAATACCCTACACTTGGAGCATGAGAATAATGAAACTCATCACAAAATAACTATAGTGGTACTCATTCAAAAGTTTGTTAATAAAAAGTGATTTGCTAATGAATCGACCTAGAAAACTGAATTATGAAAAGTTTGCTTGAACCAATGCCTTATCATAAACACGAATTCAATCTTAACCTATGCAACCTAATAACAATTCTTACACATATCAACATATAAGCTTTAGAAAACACTGCATTACAACTTTTCCATGTAACATTCTCGACCACAAATTCTTAAAGATATCCTAGAACATAATTCATATGAGTTAACAATTTCACCCAAGCATTTTCATTAATCTCTTGAATTAACAAGCAAGAATGAAACTAAACATCCATTATAAATCAAATGGAGACGAACAAAACAATCCTTGATTATATCATTCATAACTCATAGAACAAGTGCAGAGGAGAGAAAATGGCCATGAAGTTGGCATCTCTTAGATTGTATTTGCTATCTTTGTTATCAAAATTACATACGTAACAATAGACTCAGAACCTAAGACAAAACTAAAAACATGCTTGATATTCCTGCCGATATCTTCCTCATCCTATGGCATTTCTGATATACTAGGCTCTATTATTGAAATAGGTGCACTTCCCATGTTGTATGACACAATTTCCCAAGAGGAACTTACTTTAGGGGTAAATTCGAGGGGTGCAGCTTCTTGTGAAGTGGTAGGGGATTCAACACCAATCTGCTTATGCTTTCCCAGTTGCAAACTTCACAACTTCTCCTCCAATAATGCTAATTTTTTTTGTAACTACATATTTTATTGTTCAAGCTTTCCATAGTCAACTAACAATTTTTTGTGGTCTATCCTGAGCTTCTCCTTTTCTACAAATACAGATTCTACAGTGGCCCTTATGAATTGTGCAACATGTACTGACATATTTGTTGCCTCTAGAGCCGATGTTTTTGATAATCTCTTTATTATTAGGCCTCCACTATAGTTAGGTGTAGGCTCAACAATGTCAGGCTTCCTTGTACTTGGGGGTAGAGACCAGATAGCTAATGTATATCATTTTTCACTGACAGTAGACCCCTGCAATGCAATTGTAGCCTCTTCTTCTGAATTGTAGAAAGGTCTCTCACATCTCTTTATTGTATCAAAGGTTATGGAAGAAGCTAAATTCCACTCTGAAAGTAATAAAATACCACTATTTCTCACCAACTCTCTACCCTCCTTTGCAGTCATCCTTTGGAACTTAGCTCTCATTTCATTCAAAACCTTTCCTTGGAGGGTAGCGTAAAGTAATTTTGGATGAAGACTTCTTTATTTGGCCAAGTTGTTGACATATTCATCTCTTTGAGCCATGTATGCAAACTCCATAAAAGCTCTTGGGACTTTACAAATGAGTCATCATCCAAAAACCTTGTGCATGCTTCCACCCGAATATCATCTTTACCATTAAGCCCAGTGAGGTCAGCTTTACTCAACCTCATACTTAATTATTGTGTTGCCATCATTGTTGGTGCGGTGGGAATTCCTTCTTGCAATTTCTCTTATACCCAGATTTCATCATCAGATTCTTCATCAACATAGTCCACCAAACTAGATACTTCAACCTTTTTCTTCTTTAATGGTGGTTCTTTTGGTGGTGATGCATATAGTGGTGGAGCATCAATATCCACAATTTTAGGCTCTCTTAGCCTTGGAGGAGATCATGGTGGTATCTGTGGCATAGGAGAAAGAGATATTTTCTCCTATTGTTGGGAGGGAGTAGTAATTGCATAATTTTTCTTTTCCTTACTCTTTCTCCTTACAAAGAAATTTATTTTTGGTTCTTCGAGGGCCTGAGATGTAGATTTCTCTTCCATAATAGGGACTTCTCCCAAACACTATTCTTCTTCAATGGGGGCTTTCCCCTTATTTTGAATTAGCCCTTCACTTTCAAGGTGGCCTACTATTGTCTCAAAATTCTAGGATACATGTTCCACCTTTTGCATTACATTTTCAATGTTTGGAAGAATATTGAAGTCAATTTTTTTCTTCTTTATCTTTCTCTACATATTATTGAAAGCAATCTACCTTTATTTTATTTTTTCTTGTTCCACAAGATCAAACACATTTCTTATCATATCTTCTAGGAATTGGAAAATGTGCAAAAAATTGTAACTCATGTTCCTTTCCTTCAACCAAGCCATGAAACCTTCGAAGTCATACCCGATCCTCTCCACTACTCGTTGCATGCGGAAGGCTTTGAGTATATCAAGTATCTTATTCCAACCTCACTTTGTCATCACAAAATCAAAGAATCATGTGTATGAAGGAAAAAATGGTCCTTTTCCTCGATTCAATAGATGTTCATTTTCCACACTTCCCAATTTCCATATTACCTCAAGGAAACTAATTCTCTCTAGCACATATTTTGGTAGTAGGTGAGGTGCAACAATGGAACTATATACTCTTAAAAAAATGTAATCGGGATATGGGATAACATCTCCCCAATTGTGATCAACTCCCAGCTCAGACCTTCTTTCCTTGGGTCTCATGAAGTCATGCAGGGCTATGGGAATTCTAGGTATATTCACAACCAGGGCTCTCTCTAATTCTGAAGCAAACAAGTTTTGGAATGTCACATAGTCATATGTCCTATCATCCTTGTCCAAGATAGTAATCCAACACTGAACAAGAAAATCCAAGGTACCCTCCTTCCTATCCAAAGTCATATTTTTCCCAAAGTAAGATGCACCTTTGAACAAAAAAATATGCATTAGCAATGAGTACTAGCTAAACCATACTCCATCTGCACCTTTCTTCAACCTTATCAAACCCTCATGAATTTTGTATGCAAGAAACCCTTCATAATCATATACAGTGAAATATTGGGGGTGTTGAATATGGGCTGCCATATACATCCATGCCATATGCATTCCCGTGATAGGATAATAACAAATTATTTCCAACTTGTCGACTGATTGCGTGGCGACTGTCTACTTACTTTCACAGAGGCGGCACTTTTGCTTTGCAAGTGTGCTATGAAACTACTTTAGACTCTCTGAGAGTCCCCTTCCTTGGGTTTCCCTCCACATGTGAGATCTTGGGGATACCTCCCCTCTGATGCTAGCAGGTTCTATAGGGCATAGCCTAAGCTTCCTCCATGTGGGGTCCTTTGGGGTGCTCCCTATGGAGTCTCACAGATATAAGGTGCTTTTATAAGGTTGCCTTCATGTGAGAGATCTTTGAGGAAACCTTCCCTGCAGGTTTGTGGGTCTGTGGGGTGCTTTTATGGGTATCCTTCATGTGAGAGATCTTGGAGGACACCTTCCTTGTAGGTCTGCGGGCCTGTTAGGTGCTTATATTCTTAAATTCTCTTCTCTTCTCTTTTGTATATACTGGATCGAAGATTTGCATCTTCTTCATCCCGTGTATATTCCCTTCCTCTCTTAATAAATTAGAATTCTTCTATGCATGATTTCTTAATTTGGGGATGACACATAGTATGGAAACAACCTTCTACATCGAGGTATCTTTCACTTTGCTAAGTCAAATCCTTTACCTTTTTGTGCACTAACATTGCTGTTTAGTGTAGGTTTTTCTTATCTAATGCATCTATTTTGTAGGTCTTCAACTTGGGGGCATGCTTATGTGGCTCGAAGAGTTATCTGCTTCCTCTACAATATCCTTTTGGAATATGATGTTATTTATGTTTAGTGGATTTCCTTTAGCATGCATATTAGCATAGATCCATATGCCTGCTAAAGTGGGGGAAAAATATATAGTCATAAAATTATACCCCCACAATTTCACATACATTCTTGTACCCACTTTAGTATCCACTCCCTTAGAATTCTTTTAGGCTCACTTTAGCCCCTGCATCAGCCTCTTTCCCCTCTCAGGATGCTTGAAGGACCCCTTCTCAGCTGCTACCCTAGTGTGTCAGCTTTGCACCAACCTTGTGCTTCTTCCATTTTTGTCGTTTTGTAGTGTGACGTGTCTGGACACTAGTGCTCTATGCAAATGTTTGTGTGCCACGCTAGCGTCCGACAATGTTTCAATGCCCAAAAATAGGTCTCCAAGCATGCTTTCCTCTTGCCCTCACCTTTTTTCAGTGGTAACGGCCTGGGACGCCTTGTAATGGTTGGAGAAGCTTCTTTTCCCTCATTAAATGCTATTCTTTCAACTCATTTGTGTTTGGAACTTCTTCTAGCTCCATTCTTCTAATTTCTTCTAACTTCTCTCTACCACTTCTCTAGCTTCATTCCAGCCTCTAGCTTCTTCTTCTCCCCTCTTTCTCTTGCTTTCACAACTCCCTTTTTTGTCACAGTAGCTTCAAACTCTCTTGGAACCTCCCTTTGTAGCACTGTCAAGCTTTCTTAGCCACACTCTTTGTAGCCCTCCTAGCTCTCATGTCTATCTCCCTTGTCTTATGCTTGTGAGAATCTTGGGATTCTTCACATCCTCTATCTATTACATCTAAATATTGTGATACAGGTTCTCCTCCTTGAGTGAGGATTGCTTTTATCACCTCTTTGTGATACGGGTTGCCCTTGAGCAAGGTTTTCTTTTATCACTCATACTTGGTGATGCGGGTTCTACTCCTGAGTGGGTTTTGCTTTCACCACACGCTTTTTCCATTTCAGTTAAATTCTCTCTATCTTTTTGGTTTTCCATGGAGGTGGGACCACCAAAACGTGGGATTGATTGAGGCAAACCCCTACACAGCCCCAACACTTTCTCCAGATATTACGCATGCAGGTATTGAAGATATCTACTAGCCGGAGGCTTTATTACTTGGATTGTTGTAAGCATATTCTTTCCTTTCTTCTTCTTATCTTTATCAGTTCTACTTCACTCTATTTAAATTCTATTACTTTCCTACATTCTAAGATTTCTCAACAATGAGAGTAGAGGTAGTCATTTAGCGATTTTTTTGTGATAAACTCATTTTCTGGTCTGTACAAGATGCCATCACGCTGTGCTGTCGTCTGTATTCTGTGTGGTTGTCCTTTGGTTGAGAGCTTGTCAGTTTATCCAGAAAATCTATGTGACTTGCTCTTTTGGATTCTGAAACTCTCATTGTTGTTCCTTGAGGTAGTTTAGGGAAGTTCACCCTGTGAGACTCTTTGAACGAAGAAAACTCTTGATTAGCGAATCCCCCTTGTCTACAATTTTTTCCCATGATACTTGGCCTTTGTGAAGTATTCTCTCCATCCTCTTTTCTATCACTACTCATGGAGCTTTGTTAGAGATTCCTCTAAGGATAATTTTCTTCCCATATTTATGTAGTTATACTAATATTCACCTTGCAATTATGACCATTCTACATCCAAAACCATATCAATATCCCCTAAACCATCCACATAAAATTCATCACATTCCTTATGGTCCCCAAGAGTTATATTGAGCTTTTTGATTTTTGAGGTGCATGGGATGGTGAATCCATCAACTACTACATGAAAAATATTTGAATTATTCCACCTTCAATCGTCTCTTCATTACCGATCCTTTATTGATAAAGTTATGGGTAGCCCCACCATCGATGAGAACAATCATTTTTTTTCATGCAAATGCTTCACCAACCTTGAAGGGAAGATATTTTGGGGCTCCTAGGAGAGTGGAAATTGTACTCTCCTTTGTGACTTCATGTTCTATCCCTTTATTAATATGTTTGACAAAATATTTAATTACATTAAGTACATCTCCTGAATTTGAGTATTTATCTAATACCACTTCAACGTAATTTATTTTTCTTTACCCATGCATCTATTTCAAAAAGTCTATGGATCTCTACAAGAGAAACATAAATTCTTAGATTCCTAATTTCATTCTCTACCTCATCTATTTTTCTTGGTTTAAGAGGGTTCATTTGAGGCTACAAAATATCCTTGTGGAAAGGTCTTCCATAATGTCCAGGTAATGGTTCATTCCTATCATTGGATATATTCTTTGTTGTGGTGTTCACCAAACTCAATTCCCTAAAATCACATCCTACATAGAGGTAGGCTCAAAATCCGCAACCAAGCCTCATAGTGACTCCAATAGTCTCTCTATGAATAGGAATATAAGTCTATTCTCTGTGACATTGAGTACCATGATTGAAATTTAATAAAACTCAAATATATAATCCTCCATGGAGCCATGCTATCTCAACCATGTCAAATTTTTGAAATGCATCTCAAGGTCCTTCCTATCAAACATTGGTTTCCTTTTATGATTAACACATGATTCCACCACTCATGCATTGTTCCATCCAAATGAAGAATATCAAATTTGATAGCATAATCTTTTATCAAATTAGGATGAGTAAATTACTATCTTCTACACCATTTAGAGTATATTTCCTAGCACTCCATTATTGATTATCTCCCTTAGAGTCCTTACCATTTTTTTCCATACACTCCCTTAAGGTGGATTGTCTAAGCAACTCTCTATTCTCCATGCTTATGACCCCTCGAAAGTGGGCTTCCTCATATCTATCACACATAGCTTTCTCTTTTCTCTTTTCTCTTCATAGGTACTAGATTTCCCTATAACTTTCTTTCATGAACCTACATCACCACATAAATCTACCCTATCTAGGCTAGAAATATATTTTATCTAATACCACTATAATGTCCCATTCAATGGTTTTAAATGAAAACAATAGTTTATAAAATAAACCACAATATTGACCAAATAACATAAACAAAATATTCACTAAACTATATCAAAACACTCGTAATTTCTTATACTCAAAAAACACAAATAAACTTGAACAAATTATATGAACTCCAATAGTAAATTTTATTGATTATGATATTATCTCTACAACAAGGGATTTTTATGACAATCATTACATATCAACACACAACATTAACCAATAATGCTAAAACTCACTCACTAAACATTCCTATAAATCTTTGATGCTTGAATGCACTCCATAAATGAGAATTCCCTTAAGAATCAAAGCATTCATCCTCTATTTCTAAAATTCTTTTGATCCATGAATACCAAGCTTTAACAATTTGCAGTTGAGTCCCAAAAATGCTTTGATCCATGGTACTACTACGAGTGTGATCGCTATCCAGTGCCGAAAATTCCCACACACTCGAGGGCAAGAAATCCAGTTACTCCTGGAGAAGTTCATTGCTTTGACGGGTCCAAATTTAGTCCGATCGAAGAAGCTTTCATTATTCTTAATGACCCAGCCGCAAATGATCATGTTTGCGTTGCTGATAAAGGAGGAGAAGCCTCTAAAGATAAGGGGCTGGAGAAGACATTAAAGGTAAGCTTCCAACTAAAGAAATTCTTTTATATCTGGTTTTGCAAAACTAGAAAGTATTTGTTTTATGTGTCAATCCAATGCAGATTTTTTCACACTTCCTCTTTTCTTTAAAATGTTCTAACTTGAGCTTCTTTATAATTTTAGCTACAAAGAGACTATTGAAATCAAAGCACAAATTAGGGAGTTGGGATGGTTATTGGAGTGAGCTTCAATCCGTTAAAAATGATTTTATATCTATTATTTCTATAAATTATCAGTCTTGATTAAATATCTTTTCATTTTATTTTGATAAGGTTTGACAGAGGTGTGTTATTATATTCTATGGTTAATTTTTAATTTATTAAAACTATTTCTTGTATCATCTGAAAATATTCTGAAGACTTGATATCCCCTGCTTGGATATTTCAGAGTTCCCTAAAGAGGACAGACATGTTGCTACCAAAGCTTGCAATACAGAATGTACTAGTGGCATGTTGAAGACTTGTAATCTGCAAATTACAGAAGACGGAGAAGTCGATGATTTCCTCAAATGCTTTTGGAGATTGTCTAGTGTCTCCAACAGCTAAAAATGTAAAAATGTAATGGTCTGAACTGCAAAGAAGTTATTTTAAAGCTTACTCTTATCGCAGTGTCTACATTCATTACAATGGAACTTATTTTTCATGTTTATATTTGTCTTGTAATTGTATTTTTTTAGTGCGTTACATGCATTGTGGTAGAGTATTAAAACATAATTATCTTGATATTCATGTTAATTATGGTGGAACTCGTTTTGATATTCATGTTTATATTTTTCTTTGTAATTGTATCATTTGACTTACATGTATGCGAGGGGAGGCTTATTTAAGAGTATTAAAACATAATTATCTAACAAAAATAAGAGGTTTACCTAGACTCATGTTTTATGTAATTGTCTTTCGATTCACACGTTTCATAGTAAAGTGGTATATTTGAATGATGAGTTATGTTAGAATTATGTATCTAAAATATTGACTTAAGTAATGAAAGTCGAGAAATCTTAATCATGGTGTTTTGGAATTATGGGAGTTCTAAAGCGTGGTCAGGGCTGCCATTACTATAATAGTGTCACTTGCCTTTTTTTTAAGTCTGATTTGTATATTGATGTTTCTATTTCTT
>VDFB02209156.1:0-19928 GCA_007258455.2 Sequoia sempervirens | reverse complement strand
GGTACAGTTGGTCGAGAGTGGGATGCACT
Organism: Sequoia sempervirens; assembly: GCA_007258455.2. Classification (NCBI taxonomy): domain Eukaryota; kingdom Viridiplantae; phylum Streptophyta; class Pinopsida; order Cupressales; family Cupressaceae; genus Sequoia; species Sequoia sempervirens. Next base: position 19,899 of record VDFB02209156.1, on the reverse strand, counting down.
AAATTTGTACGCCGCCAACAATCTTGATTGGATGATGGTATGGATTGAACGATGTCAACAATATGGTCATGCATTAACATGGGAAGGTGTGGCTTCATTGGTTAAAGAAGCTCATCGTAATAGAGATTCCAATGTTACACAAAGGGAAACTGATTTAGCATATGGTTTAAAAGATAAATAGGTACATATAAATATATTAATCACCCATATTATTTAATTATTTTCAAGTATATTGATGTATATATATCTTGAGATTATTTTCTTTACATACATTCGGCCAAGAATAAATATGTTTATCAACCAACGATATTGCAATAATTTTTACATGTTTGACATATTGCAGGTGAAACACCACAAGGCTATGTGGTGCAATGGTTGTAAATTTTGAATCAAAATGTTGGATGACATGAAGAAAACTTGTGATTATGGTATAACTACAGTATTTCAGGTGACTAATGTTTCATCTAGAAATGACATACATCCAGAAGTCTCAGAAAATCAATACTATGGGATTTTGGATGATATACTTGAATGCGACTTTAAGTCCTTCAGATTAATTTTGGTTGTCATCCTATGGTATAGGCTACGATTGAATGAAAATGATCCTGAGAGAACTATTATTGAACATGATAATGGATTTACCATGGTTAATACAAGGTTGATTGAGCGAGCTAGAAATGAGCCCTATGTTCTTCCAAGCCAATGTGAGTAGGTATTTTACTCAAAGGTTCTGTAAACCGGGTTGGTCATTTGTTGTTAGACATGATCCAAGAGGAAGGTTGGTAAAGTATAATGCGGTGGAAGAAGAAGATACCGAAGAACTAGAAGATGTAGATGATGATCATGATCAATGGTTAGTTGATGATGTCCCTGACGAAGATGTCGAAGAGGAGGAACTAGATCATGATGATGTAGGAGTTAATATTCATGAAGATGATATTTGTGTGGATGATGACATTATTGAAACTAATATCGATGACGATGATGATGATATGACCAATCCTTACAATGTCTAATCTAGATCTGGATGATACGCATAAAGAGTTGATGAAGAAGAAGATCAATGAAATTGAAACAAGCAGGATTATATTATCTATTTGATATTAATTTCTGATAGAATTATATTTGACTTTATGTGGTTACATAATTAATTCATGATGTTTTAATTTTTAAGTTACTACATAATTAATTTAATGATGTACTTTTTAATGTTTGCTGTCAAAAAATTAAAACATTTCAATAGTGATGTTAACAACCTTGAAATTAGTGTGTTTTATGTTTCATGTGATCATAAAAGATTAAAAAAGTCAGCTTGTAGAGGTGGTTGTTCAAGGTTGACGGGTATGTTGGTTCTTTTACAATGTAACCAGGTTGTCTTCTAATAATATACCTATGGAATTTTCAATTCCAATCGAAGGCAGCTCGAAAGACCTGGACCAACTGACGAGGACTTTAAAAGCCTCGTACACTTCGGGCTCTAGAAGACCCGGGAGGGTGATCCCTTAATGTGTTTACAACCTCTGCACCATTATTATAAACAATATTAACAATAGTAGATGATCTCACTTAATAGCTCAACACAATAAGATAATATCAACTAGAATTGGCCGTTCATAGACAATATCAACTATCTAGAGCATGAGATAACTAAACACAATCCATTGTATAAGATAGTCAATGATTTGCAATTTGTAGCAAGCTCTAGGCAAAGACAAAAAAATACTGAACTACACGAATAATTACAACTTAGATCGCCATATATCCATTGGGTGTGAGTCAAATTCATAAGCATCTAGAGGTTTATAACAAATTTAATACATCACATATAAGATCCCTGACAATATTGCATTACAATTTCATCAGTATGCATTCTAACTCACGACTACTTATCAAATCCTTATACAACACATATCCTCCTATAATCTCATTCAAGCATTTTGATTAATTCCTTGAATTAAAGCTAAAATAGAATCATACACCACAACAAAGGAGATGGATAAAACAACCCCTAGTTATTTCATTGAAAGTTCAAATATGCATGTACAATGGAGGGACATGAGCTCAAATTTTCATTTCAACTCAAATGCTAGTACTGTTATACAACATTAAATCTCTATGAACTCAAAACATGTTACATAATGACTCAAAACCTAAATTGCATTTCTCTAAAACCATCGGACTTTACAATTCGCTCTGCAACTTCACCTAGACTCAACAAAAATTATCTAACTTGCTAACCCGTACTTCTGGGCTTGAAATCCTTCTTATAGAAAATGAAGGAGTAAACAAGCACCGAGCTAGAAAGTACACCTGTCACCAGTCAATTGGAGCACCTGGTGATATTCCAAAATTTGTTACAATAGCCACCACCTTGAAAAATATTCTTGTTCAAAAATTGTTACAACAGCAATCATCTTGGAGCATATTCTCGTTCATCATGCCTACGGGAGGAAGGTTGATGCAATAACAAAAACCACGCTAAACCCACACACCAAGAAAGTCATCCATACAAAACCGTCTGTAACCAATAAACATTCGATTTGCTCCCCGCTTCAGAGTCTACCTTTTTACTCATCATCATTCAAATACTTAGCCACACCCACGCCCGCATTCTTCGTCAGCCAATGTTAATCACCTCTTTTACCTTTGTACTATAAGGCAAATACTTTACCGCTACCTGATTAGCATCTCTTTCAAAAGATTCCAAAAATGAGTCGGTACCAATAATCTTATCCATACAATTTACCAACAAATCATCATCTGAGTCATCACAAATTATTTTAATTTGATTATTGATGACTTCACTTACTTGATCCTGCCATTGTTGGAGTGTTCTAATTCCCCCCTGCTCATCAGTTATATGAGGTAACAGTGTGTTACCTCAATCATTGAAGTTCTTTACCAATTCCCTAATCTTCCTACTTAGATCATCTGGTAAGGTCTAAAAACCTTGCAATGATATAAATAATATATAAGTAGGCTTCAATGATTGGGGCCTGTTATTTACATAAAACCTTGAGGCTTTATTCATAACATCTAGATTATTTGCCCTAGGGATCCAATTTTGAATTATTGGAATCACTATCCCCTAATCCCTATCAATATTATTTATTGCTTCAAATAGCAAAGAATACAAAGAATGTATAGAGGGCAGTTTATTATCCACTTTTTCATTTAAATGCTCCAAAACAAGAGTAACAATTTCTTTTTTTTATAAAGAAAACCTTCTTCTTTTACCCTTAGTGATGTCTGTAATTGATCAATTTTCTGCATGAGCTGCCTCTTTGTTGGAGAGCACTCTGTTTCTTCATCAACTTGTTCTAGAGGAGGGGTAAGAGCAGGGTTTTGAATGGGAGAGCCTGGTGTAGAAACATTTGGAGAAGCAGGAGGCATTGACTCTACTGTGGGAGGTGATGTGCTGGTTATTGGAGCATTGGATGTTTCCCCAGTATGTTTATACTTGAACCTTTCTACTTCAATTTGCAACTCAACATTCCTCTCTTGCATTTTACTATATTCTTCAATTAAAATGTTATACTTCTCCATTAGGCTCTTTCTTTCAGCCTCCTCCCTTTCAACAGTCTTTTGGGCCAACTTGGCCATATTCAAAGTTAAACTAGTGGCTTTGATTGTTGTAGTCTCTTAATCCCTCTTTATTATTAATCCTCCTTTGAAATTTGGATTAATATCAGCAATGTCTGACTTTCTTCCTTGTGGAGCCAATGCCCAAATTGCCAAGGCCTCATATTCTTCACTGAAGGCAGAGTTTTGTAATGCTGCCTTAACTTCTTCTTCAGAATCCTGAAAATGATTCTTGGACTTCATAATGGCATTAAAAGCCACTACATCTGCGATGTCCCATTCAGGAAAAATCAAAACACCAGCCTGATTCACTAGTTGTCTTCCTTCTTCATGAGTGATATTTTTGAACTCTTTCATTAGTTCAACTTTCACTTCTTCATCATTCTCCTGATCTGACCTGTCAGGCCTTAGTTCTCTTCTCTCCTTGCATTTATTTTAATATTCCTCAAATTTCATCCTCCATGCCAATTGCAAGAATACAGGAGTCTTTACAAATGCATTGTCATCTAAGAACTCCTTGCAAGCCTCCATTTTTGCATCCTGCACACTCTTACCCTTCATATCCAAATCAAATAGAACCAATTCAGTTGACCTAGGAGGGGACGACATACCAACCTGCATGTCTTGATCAGTAACAATAATTTCATCTATGAGATCCTTAGGTAGGTGATCAGTTCTTTGCCTCTTAGGGCTTGGCTCAGGTGGTGGTGATGGGGGACTACGCTCTGGTGAATATTTTAATTCAATGATTTTGACAGCCCCAGGTACTTTGAATTTTTTGAGCTGGTAGTGAAGGCGCTGTTGTATAGCCCGCACTTTGCTTACGCTGGCTGCTATTAACGGCATCGCTGCGCCAAAGCGTGGTGGACGCTGCGGTGGGCATATGACCTTGTTTCAATTGACATCCCACTTTGTCCTTGCATATCGGACAACCTTAAATTTATCTTTTTGGTTGTCAAAGTGTCCATTATCTCCTTAAAATTCTTCATTAAAATTCAATTCTCTTCTGGTATGGAGTGAATTCCATCAATGGATCATACGTCAGATCCATTTCATGCACAATATCCAGTAGCTTACTATAAGCTATCCACTTTTCCTTGTTCAATTCTGTCTATTTAAATCAAATTCATTCCTGATTAGGTCCTCAAGGAAATTGAACTCATGTGCCAAATTTTCCACCTTTTATTCTTTGTCTGAAAAGAGCAAAGAAACCTTCAAGATCATGTTGTCGCCTTGGACCAAATCTCAAATGGTAATCAACAAAGAATTTGTCAAAATGTGTCCAGCCTCCCTTTAAAAATGTAAAGTTAGACACTACTGCATAATCAGGGAATAGTTTTTCGTTCCCCTTTCCAGTTAGGTTATCTTCATGAATACATCCCATCTGCCACATAACTTCTACAAACCCTAGTCTTGGTGGCACATTATATAGCAATATGTGAGGGGTTCCTTGAAATCCATATATTCTCAGGACAGTGCTGACTGGATATGGGATAATGTCACCCCAATTATGTAAAACCCTCAATTCTGGTTTCCTCTCCTTCAGCCTAAGGAAATCATGCACTTCCTAAGGGATCCTAGGTACATTTACCATCAATCTAGCCCTCAATCTTGCAGCAAAACAATTATCAAATTGCACATAACTGGTGCTTTCCTTATTATAGGACAAATCTGCAGCCCATATCTGTACTGGCAATCTTTCTCCATTAAATGATTGTCTTAAGTTCGTCTTCTCAGCAAAGAAATCAACATTCCTAAACAAGAACATATGCATCAACATGGAATACCAAAAGAATTGAGTACCATTATCACCATTCTGCAGCTTCGACGGTCCTTCATCTATCCTCTCCACCAAAAAAGAAGCAAAGTCATATGTTACAGAGAAGTTAGGGTGTTGTATTTGCACCCCCATGAACATGTATGCAATCGGCATTACTGCACTAGGGCTGAAACCCAAAATCTGACATAGTGAATAGAAAGTAGCCAGGAAAGGCTATCCAAAACAATTCAATCTGAAGGGTTCCTGGTCACTAGGGCTGGTGTGAAATTGTGAACCCCCTACCTTAACCAGATGAGGTGGAAGCAACTTAACCCTAAAAAGATATTGGAATTTTGTATACTCCTGCTACATTTCTTCAAGATTAATAGGAACCAAGTCATCAATTGGCTCACTCAAATCAAAAGTCTGTTGGATAACATCTCTGTTAATTTCTAATAGAACCCCTCCATCATTATCTCTGATTACCCGTGCGATAGGGTCATATCTTTTGGCCACTGCTCTAAGTAAGTCCACATCATGGAACACATTTGGAACAACTAACTTTCCCATGTCGTACATCCATCCATTTGAAAAAGGATGAGGCAAATTCCTCTGTCCATACCATAATCTAAACATTTCTAAGTCTGTGAGTGGAACCCTAGCATCAACAATGTTGGAATTCTTACACACCAACCCCTCCCCTAGGATTTTCCCTCGCATCAACACCAAACCTTTCCTTCTCTCATTTGTTGATAATGGAAATTGATCTAGGAAATCATCGTACAAGTTTCTTTTCAAATACTCAATGTGGCCAAAGTGCTGCTTGGTTGGCACCATTTTAGACAAACTAGGGCCTCACTACAATGTTACACTTCAAGTGGCTATGACTAAGCAGAGATCACCATCGCGGGATGGCGGGGAACGGCTCAGATCAAATGGTAGTTGGTCAACGATAGCTCAAATTTGATCCCCCGGATAGGACATGTGGCGTCCGCCCGTGATTTCGCGATCCTTTATTTCTCGATCACGGGATGGCGGGCACCATTGATATCTGTAGGAAATAGATCAACGGCAGCACTAAATCAACCCTTGCAAAATAAAACATTCATTAAAAGGAGAAGTGGGCATTACTAATAGGACGACAAATAAAAAAATTATATTTATAGAAGAAAAATAAAATAAATTTACAATTTGTTTTATAATTTCACTTTTAACTTTAAATGTATGTTCACTCATTAAGTTATATTTTTTTTACAATCACATTTTTAGTTCCTGCCAAGGAATTATAGGCAACCTCTTTTCCTTAACAAGTTATTAATAACTTTGATTTTAACAAATGAGAACTCAACTTTTTTTTCTATTTGAAAAATATTTGTATATAGTTAAAGTAAACATGCAAGATTTTTAACTTTTCAAATTTCAAAAATTAATATTCCTCAATTTTATTGGCTAATAAACTTTGAGCGATAAGGGCGAATTTTCAGGAAGCATAAACTTATTATCGCAGCTTTTCAAGTTTTTTTTTTAACTCTTCAAAATTGTATACTTGTTATGTTTTCCATTCTATTCATTTATTTACTTGTTTATATGACCACCATTCAATAAAGTATAATATTTTTAATGAAGATTTTTTTGAAATTAATTTTAAAATTTTCAAGATAATAATTATTAAAATATTCATAAAATATACAATCTTTTAACATTTTCTTTTAATTGTTATTTAAATTTTTACATATATATATATTGAATAAATGATCGTTTTGAACATTTACTCTTAAATTATTATTTTAATTTCACAATACAAATATCATTAAATTATTAACAAAATATACAATCTAAACTATTATTTTTCAATTACGTATCAAGTATACAACTTAAACATTTTAAAAAATAATTAGATATAAGACGAAAGATTCATAGATGTTCAAATTAAATTCCATGCAACTTTCATGGTTAGTATTGACGAGTGTAGAATTTTGTGTGTTGTCACTTGTAATTAATCTATTTCATTATTTTGAATCTTTTTAGTTTTTGGATATCATCATAATTAATAAATTTAAAACTTATCAACTTCAAATATTTTATATTTTGTATGTAAAAATGAAAAAAATACAATATAAAGAATACTTTTAAATTTAAATTTTAGTCTTTGATTGTTGAATTATTTTAAAAGGAACATGTACTTCTATTTAAATTTAATTCATTTATATCACATAATCATTATAATTTAATTAATTATGAATTTAATAATTAAGTAATAAATATTCTATGAATTTTAGAAAATAGAATTTAGTTTAATTTTAAAATGAAATTTAAGTTTTTAAATATTGTGTTGATTTGATTATTTATTTGCTTTATGATTGGTTATTCAAATTTAAAGAACAACACAATTCAACTCAAAAATATAAAAATAAGCATGTAAAATATTTTATGATTTTTTGAAGTTAGAATTTAATATGATTTTACAAAATGAAATCATTTGGATGCAAAGAAATAAAAAAAGGTTCTTTTATATATTTTTTCATTTCTTAATTTATTCTCAAATTATAATTATTTATTGGTGAATTATTTTGAAAATAATATTTATTTTATTTAATTATATTAAATATAGTAGAATGATCAACTAGTATACCAATGCATTGCAAATAATCCCTGCATACACCAAATCAGACCTTTACAGATGTATACATTAGATAGGATGTAGTTTTATTTAATTTATTTGTATTGAATAATTAATATATTTTAACTGATTATTTTTAAAAATAGATAATAAATACTTTATAAAAATTTTAAATAAAAATTTAGTTTAATTTTAAAATTAATTGTAAGCTTTAAAAATATTTTGTTGATTTAATTTTTTTATATGATTAATAACTCTTACCCTAATAATACTTCATTTCACATAGAAATAGAATTCTAGATTTAAATACTTATTCTTGTAATATATATATATATATATATATAGACACACATTGTGGTGATTTGATTATTAATTTACAAAATGATTGGTTATTCAAATTTAAAGAACAATATGCCGGTATTGGCATGGTGTGATGGTTTATAGGTGGCATTGTTGTTCTTGCCACCAAGGTTCAAACCCCGTTGGGGTGGTATTGTTGAATGGTTGTATCCGATTCATAGCTCCGGTCAAAAGTAGGCATGCAAAGTAGTTTTTGATTTTTTTGATGTTAGAATTTAATGTAATTTTAGGAAAATAAAATAATTTGGTTGCAAAGAAAAAAATAATAGAAAATTTAGTCATATATATATATATATCTTAATTTATTCTAAAATTATAATTAATAATTGTTGAATTATTTTAAAAATAAAATTTAGTTTTAATTTAATTTATTTGTAGTAGATAATTACTATAATTTAAATGATTATTTTCAAAACTAGATAATAAATACTATATAAATTTTAGAAATTAAAATTTAGTTTAATTTTATAATTAATTCTAAGCTTTACAAATATTGTTGTGATTTGATTAATTATTTTTTATGATTAATAATTCTAATTCTAATAATACTTCATTTCACATACAAATAAAATTCTAGATTAAAATACTTACTTTTGTTTGTAATATTTTTCATTAATGTCGAATTTATAAACTAACATGTTAAGACATTAATAATTCTAACCCTATTAGTACTTAATTTCACATACCAATAAAAATATATACTAGCTTTTCTTTCTTTAATATAGTTATCATTAATGTCAAATTTATAAACTAATATCAAGAAATAAATAACCTTAACCCCAAGATTTATACGAGAACTCTAATTGAACCCTAAACCTAACCCTAATTCAACCCTAACAATAGGATTTAATTACGATTAGGGTTAGAGTGAGAATTTAATTATGGTTAGTGTTAGGGTTAGAATTAGAGTTTAATTAGGGTTAGGGTTAGGATTCAATTATGATTATAGTTAGGGTCAAATCTATAAGCTAATATTAAGATATTCAGGACTCTAACCCTAACCTAACCTTAATCTCCATCCTAGAATGCTAATTAAACCCTAATTGAACCCTAAAAATAAGGTTCAATAAGAGTTAGGGTTAGGGTTTAACAAGTAGGTTTATGGTCGGAATTAGGGTTCAATTACCTGGTTAGGGATAGAATTTAATTAGTGTTATGATTAGGGTCAAGTTCAAGTTATAGTTAGGGTTTATTTAGGCTTATTTTGGTTAATCTTACAATTGGGGTTTAACTAGAATGCTAATTGAACCCTAATTTAACCCCAACAACAAGGTTCAATTAGAGTTAGGGTTCAGGTTCAATTAGGGTTAGGGTTGGCATTCAATTAGTGTTATGATTAGAATCAAGTTCAAGTTCAAGTTAGGGTTCAATTAGGCTTATTTTAGTTCAGTCTACAATTAAGGTTTAATTAGAGTTAGGTTTATGGTTCAATTAGGGTTAAGGTTAGGGTTCATTTAGATTAAGGTTCAAGTAGGGTTCAATTAGGATTTAATTATGGTTATGATGTTTTTAATGTTTATGCCATTACACCTGGAGAACCATTCAATCTCTCAAGATTTTACTGTTATTCTGGAATGATTATCAAATTGGATATGTCCAAAACCTTTAATAAGTTGACTTGGAAACTTCTATACTGCATATACCTCTTGTCAACTTACACCAGGGGAGTACTAATTGCATAATGAATTGTCTTCTTTTTCAATTTGATCAATCATCCCCCATAGGGTCTTCTTCATAAATTAGGGGATTAAGTTAAAGAGACCCATTATCATGTATTTTTTCCATCAAAATGGTAGAGGCCCTTAGTGTAGAACTTATACTAGCCGGTATGTTACAAAAATTTACATGACTTCCAATTCTAGCAACACAAGCCAGTACATAGTGTTTGCACATGTTACCTGACTTACAAGATAGACGAGTTTCTAGAGGAGATGCAAATAAAGAAAAAAATTCAATTTGTTTCAGTGTCCAGTGTTGAGTATCTAAAATTTATTGTTAATTATGAATTTGATATTGACATATATCATTGAACTAAGATTGATACTACTGTTCTGATTCATTGGCGATAATTATTGGATTAGTGTGAAAAATCTAGAGATTTGTGTTTGACTGCAAAGAGTTATCTCTTGTGATTTATCAACAAATTATTATTTCTATTTGTGGGCTTCTTACACAAGACAATATATTTATGCATTTCTTGTAGAGTCTATTCTAATTGATCATAATAAAAAAACTTCTAATTTTGAAAATAATATAACATAGAACCAAATAGCAATGAAAATACCAAACAAAGATTGTCAAGAGTGTATCTCATTTAGTTTTTATTTAATCTTTCTCTTTATGTCTACAATTTCTTGAAGTTTTTCTGATCATCCAAATAATTTAACGTTGATGGATATGTAACACATTTAGTTCACTCATGCCCTAGTTCATCATATTTGGCAGAGAGCATGCCCATCTAGAGATGACCTTAGAATTTGGTTATGACTTATCCAGAGATAGGGATGTCGACAAAAAATTAAATGAGACAAGAAGATCTGGAAGCTAAGGGTATACACATCAATGTCTAAGTTAAACAATTAATACCCTAGACAAACATCAGTGCACACAGTGATGAGTCTATAGTACGTAGTTGTGATTCTAGATAGTAGGCAAGCCAAATTTGGTTCATGGTGATTGGTTAAAACCTGGTGTAGTACTAATTGATCTTGGCTTAAATGCAGTAGAGGTATGACACCTTCTAACTTCCTTTTTCAAAAAAAAATTGTAAGTAAAATATGGTTAATATATAGCAAATTAAAACTATTGCTTCCACTTTTGTAGGATCCTAGTGCTAAAAGAGAATACCAATTAGTCGGCCATGTTTCCTATGAAGAGGATTCAAGAATAACTTCATCAATTAATCCTCTACCTTGTGGTCTTGGTCCAATGACTATTGCAATGCTTTTGTCCACTACTATACAATCAACAAAACGAGCATATGGGTTCAATTGAGATTTCCGATGTTTGATTCAGGCCTTTTGCAATACACAACAAACACAACAAATACAAACAAAACTATTCTAAAACTTTATGGCAGGAACTTCGCTGCTCTGCAGCTCTTGTTATTTTAGATGTTTGTTTATAAAATATAAAGATGCATTAAAAATATATTAGAAATATTTTTCTTTATATTATATAGCATTCATAACATTAAATTAACATAGAATAATTTCACATCATTTAACCAATCAAAAATTTAATCATTACTATGCAACATTATTCTCACATCAAACTAACAAATAAATATCATTGAAAACAAATTTATCTTTTATATTATAACATTCATAACTTAAACCTTTTATACACAATACCTTAATTATAAAACACATAAAATTATTTATACAACTTAAACTTTTAACAATTTAATATAATTAAGAAAATTAAATAAGAATTATAGATATGAAATATTGATTTCCATTTATCAAGAAAATCAATGATAAATTTACTTATTATAGATAAATTTACTTACCAATCTATTTTAACCATCAAGAAAAAAATTAATCATTAGTGATTGCAACATTATTGGCACATCTTTTAAACTGACAAATAAACATTGAAAACACATTTATTTTTTATATTATAACATTCATAACTGAAACCTTTTTATACACAATGTCAAGTTAACTATAAATTGTATAGAGTTTAGAATTGCTATATCTCTTATATATCAACATAGGTAAATTTGAAAATATTTTAAATTATATAATTTCAAAAAAAAATTGAATGAATTTATAGAAGATTATTTTTATTAAAGTGATAGAATCTAATCCCAATACTAACATTAATTATAAATCTAACCATAACCCCAACCCTAAACTAACACTAATTAACTTCAAACCTAACTTAATTTGATCCACCCCAACATAACTATGATTCTAAAACTAACATTAATGAAACCCACCAACCATAACCCTAACCCTAATACTTCAGAATTTCCAATTGAGTCTTCTAACACTCAACTCTAAGCTCTACTAGAACCTTAATCTTTACCCTGCAAACCCCAACCTCCTAACTTTAATTGAATCCTATACCTAATTTTAATTAAAGTCTAACCTTAACACTAACCTCTTGCCCTCTAATTGAGTCTTAACACTAAATCTCTAAGCTCTATCATAGAACCTTAATCTTACTCCTTCAACCCCAACCCTAAACATAACTATGATCTAAAACCATTTCATAACTTAACTCATCACTAACCTTTGCCCCATTGAATTCTAACACTAACCCTCAAGCTCTATCATAGAACCTTAATCTTTACTCCCTCATCCCCAACTCCTAATCCTAATTGAACTTATACCTAATTTAATTTCAAAGTCTAACCCTATTTGAATCTTAAAACTTAATTGAACTCCATGTTTAGGTTAGGTTCAATTATGTTAGGGGTTGAATTATGGTTATGATTAGGTCAAAATTCAAATAGGATTATGGTTGGAGTTTAATTAAGGTTGCTATTCACTTAGGGTTAAGGTTCAATTAGTATTCAATTTGGGTTAGGAATCAATTAGGGTTATAATTCAATAAAGGTTTAATTAAGGTCAAGGTTAAGGTTAGTCTTAAATTAGGGCTAGGATTGGAGTTAGGGTTCAATTAAGGTAAGGGTTATTGTCTATTTTAGGGTTAGGGTTCAATTAGAGTTCTCTAGGGTTTTGATACAATTAGGGTTAGGTTTCAACAATACCTAGGGTTACGATTACAGTTCAATTAGTGTTAGAGTTAGGTTATAATACGAGTTCAATCAGGTTAGGGTCAAGGTTTAATTAGTGTTAGAGTTAAGGTTGCAATAATAAAATTTTCCATAATGATATGGAAAGGCATTCAATTGGATTCATATACAAATGCACAAATAATAATTGGTAATTAAGAATTCTCTAGATCTAAAGTTATAACAACAAATACAATCCTTAGCTTAATCATTTGTTCTTTGTTAGGGTTCGGATAAGAATTTAACGGGGCCAACCGAGACTTAGGAAATAAAACCCTGCGAAGGAAACAAAGTATTAAAATCAAAGTTGGGTTTTAATTTTAATCCAAAGATGTAAGCCGCAGTTTCATTAACTCCAAAGGTCATGTCGCCGGCTACTAGCCAAAAGCCTCTCATTAAATACTAATCGTGCAATGTGTAGGTTTTCCAGATTTGAAGATATGGGAGAAGATCTTGATTGTACCCCGCCAACTCGCAGACCTAAGGTGTCACCTTGTTATTTGGCGCAAGGTCAGCAAAAGGAAGATGTATGTCTTGTATTAGATTGAGCTCATAACCCGTGGTTTTAGATCGACAACCAAGATCAAAAGCTAATGTAAATCTCTGTTGTTCCCTGCTAGCTCGTAGGAGGAAGATGAAGGTTGGTGAAGCATTAATGAATTATTCCTTGATTGTGTAGTCACGTTGATCTCAATCTATGTGAAGATGTTGTTGTTGGCAATCATGAAGGGTGATCTTTGGATTCTCATCCAGCTCTAGTTAAACGGTGGTAGTACATACGCCGCCAAATTGCCATGTTTGCACATGCATATTTACTAAGCATTGATGAAGGTTGCCATTACCTGTACAATAAATACAAGAGAATTAACTGCTAATAGTGTCATTCTTGTAGCAATTAGAGCTTTTGCTGAGTCTAACTGCTTGAGTGCTTATTTCATAGTTGAGAAAATGAGGCGCTGCAGAAAGAGGTATGTTCGCTTGAGCCTCTACAAAGCTCGGCCCTCGCTATTCAGAAGGTGCTTTGCTGAGTAGGCACGCTGACTGCAACCTTCTAATGCTTTGGTTGCAGAGAAGGTTGCACCGGTGAAATTGTCACCAACTAGTAGATGACAAAGGCAAGCAGCCGGGTGTGCTTTGATGACCAACACTCACTTCATTGACCTACGAGCAACACTTCTCGATGATGTAATCAGACCCACTCGCATCATCAGAGGGTATTTAAGTCGCTCAATCACGGTCCGCCTCTTCACGAGGAAAGATATCGGCAAGTGACATCAACTCAAGTTAAACCCTAAGCAGATGGACTAGAACTCAGATTGACAAGGACAAGAAAGAAGAGGAGTACGAGTATTCACTGCATTGGGCAACAACTAGAAGCAGCGTATACCGTGGTTTGAGGTTGGTGGCGAGGTATGGTGTAACAAGAAGTTGTTGTGGTGCCTTCGGGTAATTTGGCTCGGTTTTTGGTGCAGATAGCTATAAGGGGATTGATGAGCCAATTTGGGTTCCCTATTCTTTACACTACCAACTATGCACTTGAGTATATAGGTTTTGCAGATTCAACATGTGGGAAGTTTTGTAATGAAAGTCTAAATGCAATTGAGATTTTGTTCAAATGAAAATTTGTGGTGAAATTACATTTGAGCCCGAAGCTTGTTGCTCTCTTGTCATATAAAAGGGAATTCAAGGCTCATTTGTAGGGAGAGAACTGATGAAAGCTCTAGCTAGGTTTTGGCTGAATATATGGGTAGAAAGATATATGTCCTCAAGGAGGAAGTGATATATGTGGAAGCATATTGTTAAAACCCCAAGGCATTTAAACAGAATGTTTAGGATAGTCATTTTTTGGATGAATATATGCAAATTATCTTAAATTGTATGCAGATATGACTTATAAGCATGAATAAACATATAATTCTAATATATTTTCTCCTTATGTGGATTTGAGTGAATTTTGAATGAAATGTTAATGAAGTTGTCATTCTTCTCTTGAGAATTTGTTCAATTGTGTGTATGTTTTTTCTTTGATTCAAGAAAATCAATTAAATGCTTAAATGGAGTCATAAGTTTACAATTATTTACAAAGGATTTGATAAGTAGTAATATATCAAAGAATTGAGCTCCATAATGCAAGGTATTATATGAGTAGTCTATTCTATTAAATTCTTGGGTCATTTCTGCTAACAGTAAATGGGTAACTAAATATTTAACTGACGAAGAATAAAAGAATAATATGTAAATGGGTCACTCACTCACTCCCTCTATCTCTCTCCCCTTAACCCTAAACCCTTAACCCTTAAACTCTAAACCATTAATATTAGGTGTGTATTAAAAACATTATAAAAGTATAAATTTTTGTAGTTCTATTAGGAATTGAATGATAAATGACAATGAATGGGAAAATCTAAGGCACTTTAATATTTTAAACTAAAAAGTTAAGAGTTCAATTAGGATGAGTGTTCACTTAGGGTTAGGTTTAGTGTTCAATTAATGTTCAATTTGGGTTAGGATTGAGGATGAGGTTGGGGTTTAATTAAGGTTATGAATTCAATAAGAGTTCAAATAGGGTCAAGGTTAAGATTAGGGTTGGGGTTAAGGTTCAATTAGATAAGAATTAGTGTTAGGTTAGGATTAGAGTTCAACTATAGTTCAAAGTTAGGGTTATGGTACAACTAGGACTACTATTCAATAAGTGTTCCCTTACGGTTATGATTAGAGTTATGAATCTACAATTAGGGTTCAATTAGGGTTATGATTAGAGTTATGAATCTACAATTAAGGTTCAATTAATGTTCACTTAGGGTTTCTTTCTTGGGAGAAGTTTATTGTATGGTAAGTGTATTTTATAAAATTAATATGTCAAGAATTAGTTTTAGATAATACTACATGTGATTTTTCATATGGTATTAAATTGTAGATTAAAATTAATAATAGATTTCCTTCCTTCTTTTGCATTGTAAGCTACCATAATATATGGCCTTAAAATCCTATTCATATTTTGAGCTTTTCTAAACTATACAACATGACATCCAACAAAAAAATTTGTTATGCATTTTTTCCAAGCACAAATCCTTAGAATTCTTAATGTGTTGCTTAGGTTAATATGAGCTTTGACACATGCCTCCTAGTCTAGCATACAATATGTAATGTGAAATGCCTCAAAATTGGGAGTAGTGTTGAGATTGGTGGATCTTGGGAAGGTCCACGTTTCATCTCCTTTGTATCTCCTTATGTGATAGAGGTAGAGATGAATATATTAGTAGAGAGGCAAGGGATAAAAAATAGATAGAGATATAGAGAGAAATAGAGGAGAAATAAACATATAAGAGAGATAGAGGGAGATAGAGGGGATATATATATAGAGAGAGAGAGAGAGATATGGGAAAGATAGAGAGATATATGAGATATAGAGAGGAGAGAGATAAGCAGAGAAGAGATTAATATTTTTATTTTTGAAAAAATATGTAATTTTTAACCATTTTCCCTATATATTTATTATTAAGATTTTTACATCTTTTAACAATTCAATATATAATACAAATAAAATATAGTTAATAATTTAATTAACTAGCATACCTATATTAATTAATAATATATGTAAAACACGCCGAGAGTTATCTTTATCAATATGCCTATTGACTTGAAACAATGCTTATATTTTCATGAATATGAATTTGGAAAGCAATCAATTTGATTTCATTATTGTTTGTCATTGTTTATCTCAATTCCCATATATAAGGGTACACATTGAAATTTGAAATCATACCAACTTGTCTATAACAACAATCAACCAAGAACAATAAATTTAAAAGCAAAAATGCTCATCAATCATTAGATTTAGTATTGACAGCATCAAAGAAGTATATCATGACAAAATGGCATTAACTAACTTAGATATATCTATTGAAAAGGACCTTTTGTATAATGTGTGAAAACTTAACATCATCTTGTTTTTCATGCTTCAAAATGTTAAATTCTTTTGTTGTTACACCCATAATTTTTTCTGCCACTTCTTCAAAAGTTGTAATCCAAGTGAATGAAGTATGGTCTTCCTGTAATGCCCCGTCTTAATAACCTAAGAATGTTGCAATTGTGAATAAAGGTGTAATAATTTTTTTTTAAAAGTTTAATTATTAAGTTAATTAAATTGCATGCATTCATTAAGCTATGCGACGTTACACTACTTTGAGTTTCCATAAGTGACTTATGTATTTCGCATTGCACATATTATTTAACATTAACAATAAAATAAACATTGCATAACATTGAAATTTCCATTGAAGATAACATATAGTACAAACATGTTTCCATACATTGCATTTGATAAAATATACAATACTCATCCATCTGATGAGGTAGTTCAATAATGTTTACATTTTACAAGTATTCACCTCATATACAATTTGAGGGATGTTTTACAAAACATGAATTACAATTTACAATAAGAAGTACATATAGGTTTCCATGTGTGAGCTCTCCATCCATGAAGCTCTCGATACCATGATCATAAATTGGGGACCCAACGGGGTAAGGTGCACTTTCCACCCAACTATGTGGTACCCGTAGGTCCACCCCCCATGCTAGGAGATAGTAATAAGGTTACCTAGACTTAATCTACTAACCCTAGACACTAGTACACAACAATCTATTGGTTACATTACTTCCAGATTTAGACAATTGATTGTATCACAAATACAAAGTTAACTGTTATTCTAGGTGGAGTGTCATCACAACATTGCAAAGGTTACCCTGGTGTTTCTTCCTAGGTTCCGGCCCCCAACCTTGGGTTACCCTGGTGACCTCTTACGAAACTCGGCCCCTATTGCATACTATTGTGGAATCGAATGTCTCTTGAAGAAACAAGACTTCGATTTGCCATTCCAAGCCTTCTCATCTTATACTTATGACTAAAGTAGCTCAAAAGTCATAAGAGAGGCAAAATATCTTGTTAAGAATTTTAATCTAACTAATGTGTCATTTAATTATCACTGACTTACTAACTTTTTGTAAGTTACCCTAACACCCCTTTGTGTGTCGGCCCTTACAAAAAGCCACTCCCCTAAACATAACATGAAAATCTATGTTCTCTGACTAAGGTTTACAAAGTGTACATATAACCAAAATCAATATAAAAGACCAATCACGTTAAAACGATCATCAATCATTGTTCATAACACAGGTGTCAAACCACCAAGCAAAGCCATGTACACATCTTTAGTTAACACGAGAAACTTAACTTAACAATCACAATCCCCATTTAACAACTGGTCTGGAAGACTTGAACATCTACGTCAACCCCCAATTTAACCAATAAAATATAATGCAATTTGAAAAATATTCACATCTACAATTTGGATTTACTAAATCCATGCAAACAAGAACTAGAAGTTTGAAGTTAATCAACTAATACAATATTTATCTTTCTTTTAAAATGAAAATTAAATCTACGATTATCCCAATTTCACAATCATATTTAATAATGAAAATATATTTACTCTACAAAATACATTTCATTATAATCTATCTATTCTTAATATTCACATGCTATTTAACATTATTTCATGCGTTTAAATAAATAAATAAATAAAAACGCTTTATAATCAGTTAAATACACATATACTTAAATATATTATGATATTAAATAACATTTAAAATTATCTATATTTCCTTCATATTAATATCAAAGTTTAAAAAGAAACTATATATATATAATAATATTTACATATTACATATATAACATATATATTTATTAATATATATTATTATGTAATATATAAACATATATTATATTTATAATTTATAACAATTTGAATTTAATCAAAACTTAATAAATATGAAATACATTTGGGTAGAGCCCGGCTGCTCATACAGCCAAACCCTCCATGGGAGGGCACGGCTGTGCAGGCAGCGCCGACGCTGCCCTCACAATCGGCTCCCCCTTGGGGTTCGACCGTGGGGGTAGCCACCTGCGGCAGCCTCCATCAATTTTTTTTTAAATGAATTTCACAATAATATCATTCGCTAAAATTCATTTCGAATTAAAATTTTCCGTGGTTTAAAAAAAAATGAAATCCGCATACGGATTTCTCAACCCTGATCTAAAATTTCACAAATTTCTTCATGATATTAATATATATCTATATATCTATATATATATATATATAAAAATTTCTACAATATATCAAATACTGTGACTGTATAAATTTCTGGCATAGGGTTTTCCTACAGAATATTGAAGAAATTTATCTGTTTAACCTTTTTTTTAAAATAAGAATTTTCAATCAATTACATAACAGATTTGTAACAAATTATAAAATCCTTTTCTACA
The DNA here is from genome assembly GCA_007258455.2 of Sequoia sempervirens. Lineage (NCBI taxonomy): Eukaryota > Viridiplantae > Streptophyta > Pinopsida > Cupressales > Cupressaceae > Sequoia > Sequoia sempervirens. The sequence goes on along the minus strand of VDFB02209156.1, from coordinate 506 downwards.
ATTTTCACAAAGGATTTCAAAAGAATTTTGTTTTGAATTCTTTCAGACAAATAACGGTTTTCAACAAAAGATTTTCTACAAGCTATTGCCAAGAAAATGAGATTCATACAAACAGATTTTCTTTCCATAAACAAGGAAACTCATATCACAAGAAAAATACCTGTAAATAGAAGGTTGTCTGTAGAAGAAACCCTTTTTCCTGTAGCGTACAATTTTCAAATAGCCTCTCCAGAGAAACCCCCAAATAAAAGAAAAGCTTCAACCAACACCAAGAATTTCCCAAAAGGGATCTTTCACAAGTATACAATTTTTTCCAAAATAACACAAAATAGAGAAATTATGCAAAGCTCTGATATTTTCTTCCCGTGAGGAAATTGAACAACCCCTGTGTTTTTCCCCGAGATCCAAATTATCTTCCGTAACAAATTTTCAACAACCATAAGCAATTATTGCACTCACACACATGTCGAGAAGTGGTTGCAAAAATATCTTCCCACCACTTCTCA
>VDFB02209154.1:0-18369 GCA_007258455.2 Sequoia sempervirens | reverse complement strand
GGGACAACACTGTTGAAAAAAATCTTGATAAAATTAAAGGAACCATGAAAAAAATTGCTGATCAGAACTGCAAAATTGCCAGACATAATTCTTTAATCATCAAAGCCATGACCAAAAGATTAGAGAAAACCCAGAAAAGAGCGCTGATTGTCGACCTTGATCAGGAGAAAGACCAAGATGAGGAAGCGGGGATCTCTAAGTGAACCAGATCAAGTATGAAAAGAAAGCCATGACTACCCCAAAAATGACTTAGATTTTCATGGAGGGGGTCCAGGATATGGTGGACCTGGAAGAGGTAGCTGATGAGCTTCTAAAGTCTATGGATTAATTGTGGCTGGGCCCTGCTTTGTCTGTTTGCTGACCGTCTGATGGATTTTTTGCGGTTTTTTGTGGCTATCTATTTTAGCTGGTTTTTATTTCTATGGTAGCCTTTTTGTCTCTCGAACCTCTGTTTTGGTCTTTGTTTGTAATGTTACTTTGTGGTTTCGGGTCCCTGTAAAACCCATTTATCCCTTTTATCAAAAACATATTGCAAGAATTTCCATTAAAGGTAGAATTTCCATTTTCTAGTTAGAAGGAGAAACATTAGTGTTGTTGGATCACCTCGTGGAGATTAAAAAGTATGATTTAAGCTAGTTGACTTGGGATTATAAGTTTACCAAGTGATTCCACAAGGAGTACCTATCAGTTCATCATTAGGATCAAAAGATGACAGAATTATTGGGTCATCATGCTAGGATTAAAAGATGATAGAATTTCATTCATTGTGCCAAGGGGGAATGCTAGTAGTATAAAGCCAATTTCATGGGTCTACTAGACCATGTGCACTGTGTGAAAGAAGAAGAGAACTAGGTGAACAAGTTTATCTTGGGAGTAAATAAGAACTTTTTGTATGCAACCAAGCTTACTTGACCCAAATTCTTAAACTAGGCCATTGAAGTAGCCTTAGTTTTTGAAGAAGAGTAGAAAAACTAGGAATTAAAATAAAAGTCACATTCATCCAATTACCCTAACAATAAAAAGTGGGATTTTCAGGAAGATACACCTAGGGAGAAGGCTTCTCCACATTTTAAAAGAGGCTAAGACTATAGAAGGAACCATGGATCAAAAAGTCAAAAAAACATGGAAGATAAAAGGTAGAAAACATCAATACAAGTGGCATAGGTTGAAACCCTGAGAGGCAAGGAAGTCAATAGATTAGGAATGGTGGATGGATGTTGGATATGTGGAGGCAACCACTAAAAAAATGAGTGTCTAAGAGTCTGAATAAAATCACCAATCCAAATGCCTGAATTTATGCAATCGTAGACAATCACCCAACTGGCCATCAAGCCTCGCTCATAGAGCTTTAGGGCACTCTTCATGACCAAACCCTTTCTATTTTAGTAGTTTTAAGAGCCACAAATAACTTTATTCTCCTTATGTGATACAAAAATGTAACATTAATCATAAAAGTTTGAGTTGAGAGGAGATGGACGTAGAGTTTGGGTTAGTTAACCTTTCTCAATTATATTGTCATACTTAGATTTGTATTGTACATATGATATGTTAATTATGCATAAACTTATAGAATATTATATGATTAGTTAGTTGTTTAACTTTTACTCATGTGATTACTATGAATGATTGCCACCTAATTCAAGATGGTTATTACAATAGACTTTAATCTACTAATTAATCTTAGATTCATCAAAACACCTTTTTAGCTTTCTACCCTTTTCAATGGGTATTGAAACTACTTTTAACTTCCCCTACCCTTTATGGTGGGTTAGATTAAATTCTCTATCACACTTGAAGATACGAGCAAGCCATAGTATGATAGAGACTCATGCACTCATAACAATCAATGAATAAGTTAAGGCATTATAAAATCTTTCCCCAAAAATGAAGTAACTATCAAGGTGACATGTGCCTAGAAATCCTCAAAGGTGAAGCCAAAATTTACCCAAGGATATTTACTAAAATATAGAATAAAAATACATATAGTCAAAAGTAAGGTCCTTAATTTAGGGTTTGGTCAAAATTTGAGAGACAAAAATCAAAGAGAATGATGGTGAAAACAATACATTTTCCTAAAAATGAGGTGATTTTTGGGTGAATGTCACAACTTTTAAACACTGTGTTGTGAATTGCCATGCCCATCAACTTTAAAAGAAACCTCAAAAAACAGTAGAGAGTGTAGAATAATAATGCACGCCAGACATGTGGTCTCCCACCATGTTTCTCTCAGCTTGTAAAGAAAAAGAAAAACATTACAACGACGTTAAAGATAGACAGAATATTGTTAATTACGTAGCAATCAAATAAAAATGACTTACAAAATAAGGCAAGAATAAATTTCTTCACTACAAAACTTTGTATATAACTCACCGTTCGTTAAGTAAACAAACTCCATTTTTAGTATCCTGCAAGTTCGCGTGATTTCTGCAAAGGAATATTACAACTTGGTGTTGATTTTTCTTGGCAGACTACTTCTCTCATGGCGGTGGATTTCAGATTCTACAGTTATTTGTAAGCCATGATAATTAGTTTTCAAGGGGTCGTGGGATTGATTCCCAAGCTTGCTTTGGTACGTTAAAAGAGCAGTACACACAAAGGAAAGGGACTTCATTATTCATTTGTGCTGCACAAGGGGAGTAATGTCTGAAGAGCCAAAGGTAAGATGAATTTCTGTGTTTTTTCTTCTTCTGAACTAAGAATGATTTGATGGTTTTTGTTTTTGTTTATTGTTTTTCCTTTGAAGATCTTAAAATAGAGATGATAGTCCATGTAAGTCTTGTGTAGTTAGAAGTTATTGTGGTTTATAAAGTTGGTGTTCTTTTTGATTAAAGGATAAATAGGTTTTAATGGGTTTCTAAATCCAGTACAATTAGACATCACCCTCATCTGAAAAGTAGCATGAAAACTACAGAACAGTGAACAAAAGAGGAACAACCAAGAGGGACGTAACGAGTACAGTTGCGACCAAGTTGCCGATTACAACATCCAAAAAGTTATTCTCAGATACATCTGATTAAACTCCTGTATAGGAGAAACTCCCTAGACAATGCCAAACCCAATCCTAGCAATTCTCCCACCCTTAGAGAAAACTCCTTAGACAATGTCAAACCCAGTCCTAACAATTCTTGCACTCTTAGAGAAAACTCCTTAGACAATGGCAAACCCAGTCTTAGCAATTCTCACACCCTTAGAGAATTCTCACATCCTTAGAGATCTTACTGAAAATAAAATTGATTTGAAATCTGTGATGTTTGTATGAGTGAATATAGAAATGTCTGTTGAAATGTTTCAGTTCAGATACCTCAAATGCTGGTTAGATAACCCAGGCTTAAACAACATTTAAAGTTTCAAATTTGATAAATTTAATGATATTTTAGGATTGTGGTGCAGATTCATACCTTAGTGTTGAGAATAAGAATGGACTGCTTGGGATGCTACAAGAAAGTGAGGAAAGGTCTGCTTAAAATATACGGTAAAAGTCTTTCCATCTCATTCTTATTACTTGTTTGAAAGAGGTAGTTCACACATTTTTAACATGTAAACAAAATATTATAACTGAAAAGTTTCTGGAAGCTTCACTGTAATAACCTTCAATTCCCAATTAACATAAAAAAATGCTCCCATTTAGCTGAGAAGTTAGTGAAAAACGTTGTGTTTGGTGACTGGTTGGCTTGTAACGATCAGTAAAGACTACGAGCACAAAGAAAACCAATAGACAAAGAACGAACAAATAACTAAAGGCTTAAAAAGCTCCAAATAGAAGAATTTTCTTTATATTATAAAACTTCATAACCATTTAAAATTGATTTTTCTTTTATTGAGATCATTTGTTCATTATTCAAATGACCTAAAAAGTATTTTTTTGTGTGCAATAAATGAGATATCCATAGCCATGTGATCGAGAAGAAAGAGAACAAAGTGACTGTGACAGGACCATTTGAACCAGAGGAGTTGGTAAAGCAAATTGCCAAAAAGACAAGGAAGAAAGTAGAAGTCCTGGAGAGTACTACCAATGAGTGATTGTTACATATGTAGAGATTTTCAGAATCATTATTTCTATGTACTCAGAGCTCAAGGAAAGAAAAGGATAATGCTCTCATGTTGAATTTATTCCATTATCATTCGTTTTTCACTGTCACTTTTATCCTCATATCACAATCATATTGTAAACAGCATATGAATATATACAATGAATATATTTTTATCTGGAACTTTTAGATTTTACTATAGTTCTAAAACTTTTATCCTCATATCACAATCATATTGTAAACAGCATATGAATATATACAATGAATATATTTTTATCTGGAACTTTTAGATTTTACTATAGTTCTAAAGATAGTTGTGAGAATAAAATAAGACCTCAAGAATAAAGAGAGGCCATGAATATTAAAAAAAAAAAACTTTAGATATTTACAATTCATGTTAAGAATATGTGTTCATGAGATAGTTTATATGTGACCCAGATTCCAAAACCATTGCTTTAATTTATCTAAGATGTACACACTTTGTTTTTTTGTAAGGGTAAAATATTTAGTTCTTCTATAATATTAAATATTTTCTTGTTATGTCTTTTAGTGTATTTAATTTAATAATAGTTGGAAACAATAAATTGAGCAATTTAATATTAATTTTCGGAAGTAAATATATGAGATAAAAGGTATTGAGTTTTAGAAATAATGATGATGAAATAATTTGATGTGATATTGAAGTCAAGTCTTTGAGATTCAGAATGTACTATCTTTATCTAGAAGATGACTTAGTACTATCACAATCTCTAACTTTTACATAGATTGTTCTCATGATTGTAGTTCACTCCCAAACAATGCGAATATATCTTGTAAGCTGCATATTTGATATGATAAATTTTCCTTTCTTCCTTCTAATTCACTAACTTCCACATCTTTCATTGATTGTTAGGGACTGGTAGTATTTAAAATATCTTAGAGAAGTTGTCAAATCACAAGGGTCATGTTCTTGTAGGTTAAATGTATTATTTAGAAAAAAATTAATCATGAAAATGATCAAAGAAAAAATGTCAAACAATGGATATGTTTGAGATGACTTTGATGAAAATTAGATACCTTTTAGTGCTCCAAATTGGAAAATTCCTATAATGATTATTTTCTTTAATGCATATGATTTTCAATTATTTTTGTATGTTAATTAATGGTTAAATGAATTTGTTTAATTACAAGGACATAGACATAATATTTTATCATACAAATGTGTACCAAAGTCAATTCCTAGTGGCTGGTGGAAAATGATACAAATTAACATATTTGAATTTTAAAATTTTGATTTTTAGGTTAAGTCATAGAGCCCATAATATTTTATCGTGCATGTTCATCTTTAAGCATACATGCTCCATGGAATTTTATAAAATATATAAAATATATGCAATGAGTAGACTTTTCATGTAAGTAATTAAATTTTACTATGAAAAAATACTAGAGAGAGAGATGAGATAGTAGGGATAGAAAGATTTGTACATATAAAAAGAATGATACATCATGTTAGACAACGTCCTACCACATGATAATGATCTATCTAAACATAGTGATGATTCTTTGTATTATTACCTATAATTATTCTTAAGCTTAAAAAGGAATGCTAGTGATAGAATATGCATCCTCAATTTGTTACTGCCATTGGATGTAAGTAAGGAATTGAGGGAGAGGAAAACATAGTACACTAAATTTATAAATTTTAGCTAAGCATATAAATAATGTAAAGTAAATCAATGACATGAATAAATTATACAATAATTGAGTATAACATGTAGAATGGTAGACATGGTAAGTACATGGGTTAGATATAAACATGAAGGAACTAGATTTCCCCTAGTATAGACAAATGAAAATAGGGGTAAGTGCAAGAAGTTGGCTCCACTTCTTATGACCAACATAAGAAGTTGCACTTACCCCTTGTGATTGACCAACATAATTGAGCTAAAATAATTGTAAATTTATTTTTTCATTATGTAGAGAATGATGTCTAAATTGGTCATTTTTTTTTTAAATTCAAAATTAAAAGTTATTAAAAACTAGTAATATATGTCATTTCAAGTTTATGAGACCCTTTGTTTAAAAATATACTAATTTTAATAGAAAAATATATCCAATAGTAAAATAAATTACATATTTTAAAACTAGACATTGTTATCTATAATGGGTGTTAATTTGGTCTATTTTTTAAAAGTTGCCAGCCATATTCCTAAAGTTAAAATTTCTCTTATTGTTTTCATGACATTGTACTTATAGGTCCAAGGATAAGGGTTGGGTTTCCAAGCCTAAAAAAAATAAAAAATATAGGTTTTAAATTCAAAATTTATGAAACACATACCTACTCCAAAATATATACCCATTCTATAATGTAATGAGTACATATGATATAAATAGAAAAAAGTACCTTTTTCATTATAAAAACTGTACCAATTTCTATTTAAAATATGTACCTATTTCTATTTTAAATGGGTACCCATTTTAAAACCAAAATTTGTACCCATTTCATATAGGTAGAAGTTCAGAATTGGGTTCATGATCCTAAATGGGTACTAGTTCTTATCAAGATTTTTCTACCCATGACACTTCTAGTAATTTAATGGACTCATTATGTTTCTTTTACATATAGTGATGTAAGCCAAATAGACAAAATCACACATATAAATAGTATACATAAGACACTAGGATAGGTATATCTCATAATGTGGAATATAAGGAAATAGGTCCCTAATGGTAACATAGGTCAAGCTACAAGGAATATCAAGCATTTCCATAAATTTGGTAGTGTTGGGTGAAGGATATGGTGTCCTTACTGTGAATCCAAGAGAATAAGAACATGATGCTAATTCTAATGTCATAAATTTCATCCTATGCAGGGCATGTGCAAGAAGTTGAGTCCACTTTTTGGTCAAAAAGTGGAAGTGTTTTCCTTAATTTTCAGAATTTGTCTCATTTGACCTAAATATTTGAAGCAATTAAAGGTTGAATCTTAAAAAATTCATTAATATGAAATGTAGTACTCTGAGTCTAGTTTCCAAATATGTAATTTATTTTAATACCCAGATGATACAAATTGATTTTCAATAGACATGTCTAAAAACCACTGTTTAAAAGTCATTTTTTTTACCATACCATGCATGTGCATGTCATCCATATTTTGGAAAGTAAATAATTGATTTTTTTCTTAATCCTTTTGGGAAAATATTTGTAACACACTAAAGAATGTGGACGATATTTTTTGTAATTTTTCTTGAATTATTTTTTTGTTAATTTTTTATTGGTGATATTTGTTGTTTTGAAAAATCCTCGTGTACGTCATGCATAAGGTGACCTAAAATTATCATGTTTTTTTTTTTTCAAATTGAAAAGATTTTTTTGAAGAATGTGGAGATATAACTTTTTTTAAAAAAATTATTTTAATAAAAAAATATTAAAATACTAAAAATCCTTGATATTTCAAGTTTATGGACCAGTTTCATCTATAATTGGTTTTAATTTCATCAATTTTTTTTGCAAAAAAACATCTTCAAACATATGTCCAATGTCACTCTTTTCTACTAACACTAACATGACCTTCAAGTTGCAGGTCAAAGTAGGTCCAAAGCTAAGGGTCAGCTCCCCAAGCCTTTTTCTCGACTCGAAACCCATAGCAAAAATCAGGCTGAAAATTGAAATTTTTAGAAACGATATCCCATTTGTTTTTTTTTTAAATTTTAAACCTTTATGAAACGAGATCCCCTTTTAGAATGGGATCCTATTTTTGTCTCAGGGACATGAAGTGGAATAAGATCTCGTTTGCTAAATAACGATATCATATTTTATTTTGCTTGATTTCAAGTTTTTTTCTAAGTTCAAAACTTCCACTAGAAGTGGACTCATCTTCTTGCATTTACCTTGTAATTTCACATTATATACGCCTTCCCCTTTAGTTACAATTAAGATAATTATTCTCTTTAATCCCAATTTCATCCCAAACCATCTTTCAACACCTGGAATATCTAGTTCCTCAATTGTTAATTCTAATTTTTACATGGACAAGTGCATACCATGTAGACGCTTGTGTGCCATGCTAGCATCCCACAAAAATCCATGACTATGTTAGTTATTTGGACATTAAACTTGCCACATTTTAATAGTGTAATGCCTATGCCAACCTACACCTTTATTGGGAACCATTCAAGAATATTATTTTGAACCAAAAACCTTTTTCTTTGCTAAGATTTTGGATTTTGAAATTGGATGCACAACTCTTGAACTTCTACAACATTCTCCAACTCTCCTTATATACACAACTTTCTGAAACTCCATGATTCCATTATTGCTACAATCATAGTGACATCTTGCAGAACTCCATTGCTATCATTAAAGAAGAGGTCACTTTCATCTTGATGACTTGCCACTTCTTGATTGCACTAGCAAGCTACTTTTCTTTTGTGTTTGAGGGTGGTAACTCTTTGAATTTTTCATTGAGCATATTATCTTTGTTTTATTATCATACCATTCTCTCTAATTATTTATGTCTATTTCTATAATCTTGTCTAAGGCTATCCATGGAGGTGGAAACACCAAAATGGGGGTTTGACTAAGGAAAACTCCTATACAACCACCCAATCCCTCTCTTCGGACTTATGCATGTAGGTATAGGTGAAGGATCTGTTCAAAGGAAGTCTTCAATTTTTCTGGATGTCTTTGGTGATGTTCTAAACTCTCCTTTGTCATTTAAACCATTTAAGTTTCTTTAGCATCACCATTTCTATGATTCCATACTCCCTGTTATTTACATTTCATAGCCTTTGATATCTAGGACATTTCATATAGTATCCTACATTTCTCGATGGAAACTTATGCTGTCTATCTATATAGGACTCTAGTGTTCCACACTATCATCTAATAACCATGTGCTCATCTTGGACAGAGAGCTTTCCAAGCTGCTCAAGAAACCTTTGTGTTATGTACTTTTAGTTCTCAAGTATAGAGAGTTCAAATAATTTATGTGCTCTATCAAAACACACATTCAATTAATTAATAGGTAAACTTGAAGGTCATAGCTCTACTTGAAGGATTATTTGAGTGGAGGGTTGAAAATTGAATCCTTGAAGGATTTGATTATCCTTCATAGCAGTTTATTTTTCATACTAAATTTTTGTGAACCCGATGTGAACTCACTTTTGTAAATCTTTCTCAAAACAACATTTAAAACCCTCAAAACCTTTATTTTCTCTTGCATTTTCTTTTCATGTTTTTTGAGTTAGTAAGGTTGTGCATTATGATACTCTTCTATGAGCTTTATGACCAATCTACAACTTCTAGATACGTAGTTAGAAGAATCTCAAGGCCTAACATGGCACCAAATCAACTACTAGACCTAGCCCGATGTTTTATTGAAATCCTAATCCTTTTGGCTCTCAACTGGCCTTTGGGAATTCTTCTACTTCAAACTCTCAACCTAATTCTCCAAATTCTTGTCTTGGGTATCCCCCTCCTATAGATTATGAGGTTGATTTTAGGGTTCCCTTTGAGTAGGTATAGTCTTTGAAGAGAATTTGAAGCACTTTGAGGATTTCCTTAATCATGACAACTTGTTTATTCAAGTTGTTCCTATTGTTGATAATCTGAGAGACTTGCTCATCTCAAATAGTAGGGGACTTGAGTTGCTTCATGTATTAAAAAAATATAGTTAAGACTCATGTACCTTCATACACATCAGTTTTGAATCAACCTCATGACACTCAATTGGATGTCACTGGTACTCGGTTGAATGTTTCGATGCTTGAGGTGTTGGTGCGCATGGTAGATGCTAATCCTACTGTAACCTATTAATCCTTGAATTAATGTGTCTTAGAATCCTTTAGGGTATAACATCCCTAATCCACCTAGTTCTCCACCTCAAAATTCTACAGTGCAAGATTTTGCGAAATGGCTAATCCACCTCCCCTGCCATCTAATCCCATTTTGAACACCCTATTTTAAAACATGGGTCAAATGTATTCTTAGTTTGCTAATATAACCAACATTGCTACACAATCCACACTTACTCCTTACTACCATTTCAACCTTCTATCCTTCACTATCCTAAATGCACCTATGCCCTAAGGGATCATCAAGATTCTAAAATTTTACAAGTACAGTGGTAAGAAGATCTATAGATCTACATGTTAATTCTTTTACTCCTTTGTGTAGTGATTTATTGCATCAAGACCATTTGTTAGAAAAAAATTTCCCACAATCCCTTAGGGAAACTATGTTGGAATGGTTTTGTTTGTTGCTTGATAATTCTATATTTTCTTTCGATAAGATCATGAATCAATTATTGGAGCAGTTTCAAGAAAACATTGGCTCCAAGGTCACTATTATTGATCTTGTCCACTATAAGCAACAACCTTGTGAGAGGTTAACTGGTTTTATTTCTTGCTATCAATATATCTCTTTAAAAATTCCCTATGCCCTTCCTGATCATAATATTCAAAGAATTTTCATGGGGAGTCTATGGTTGAAATTAAGGGAACAAGTTTCCTTAATAATGTATCCTTCTTTCACTCATTTATATACTACACTGCAAGATTATTAATAGACATTGGCACAGTATGGGGAATCTACGTCATCCTCACATCCTGATAATTTTGGAGCTATGTATTCTTCTGAAGAGTTAAAGGAAAACAAGGCATTAGCTAATGTGGTAACTATTCCTCATGCAACTAAGAAAAATACCCTCAGGTCACAATGTATTCAAGTCTTTACAAATTATAATTTGATTCATATTTAAAAGTTTACTTCAAAATTTTTAAATAGACAATTTAATCACCCTCCCTAAGGTTAGACCACTCCCTAAAAACAAACTATACCCAAGTTGGTATGACGCTTCTAAGTTTTCCCAATATCATCGAGTGTATGGCCATGACATCGAACACTGTGTGTTCCTGATACATGTAATTTGGGATCACATAGATAGTGACAACATGCAACTTGATGATAATAAGTAGAACTCAAATGAATCTATTGCTAAGGCCAATAGACAACTACACATTTACAAGTATCCCTTTCCACCTCATTCTTCTAATTTTATCACTACTTATTCTGCTCCATCTAGTAATTTTACATATATGCACGAACATGGTGTCCATTACTCTGATCTCCCTTCCAAGTTAGAAGGTTAAGATTCCTAACATATCTTTCACACCTAATTTTACTTTTCATAACTTGGAGATTACTCTCCTCTTTAAATTCCTACTTAGGTCAGTGGTAATATCGTCATTGGCATTATGGTTGATCTCACCAATAGAGTTAATGTATAACAGAGGATACACTATTCATTAATGGCCTACATAGGGTGCTCAGGGATGATGATTGTAAGGATACCATTAGTACACAAGATGGATTTTATTTTTCCCCCTGGGATCTATTTCCTTGTCAATCCTTGTGAGACCTAAGATTGTTTCTACAACATTTATTGTGATACTAGAATCAAACTTATTTAGAGTGAAACTAGGCATTCCTTGGCTAGTTTCCATGAACGTTGTCACTTCTATTGTTCACAAGTGTTTGAAGTTTCCTCATGAGAGCACTGTACAAAATCTCCAAGACATTAGATATAAGCCAGTAGTGTCACATGGGTGATTTTTTCTTGATCATTTCTAGCCTACTTAGATGGGATCCATGTTATCCTAAGTGATTTATTATATTGACCATACTATAAGTATAAGACCAGAGGATTAACATATGATTTGGTGATGTAAAACAAGGTGGTGGAAAATTTCAACCCAACACAAACTGATCAGTCACAAATAACTAACCAATCCTTGAAACACAAGACTCTCAACTTGAACCAACCTCTCACCGGTAGGCTAGTAGCCTTCAAAACTCAACCTTATGCAATATATTATAGAGAAATCCTTTCAAATACCTTCTAGACACCCCTCTGAGATTCACAACATAACCCCACACAACATCCCAACAATTTCACCAAGAATTCTTTGACACAAAACAAAAAACCTTTAGGATGTCCTTGTTTTTAGGGCCCTAATTAGCCCAATTTAGCAAAGGAGGACCCTCCTAAACAACACTTTATCACTCAAACTATTCAAATAGAGATAAATTGTGTCTCAAAACATCAAATTCCATAACCTTTTCCAAGATTCAAGACTCTTACATTGCTAATCTAAGAAACCCTCAATTTCAAACAAAACACCAAGGGTTTATTCAAAGTCACATCAACTGGGCTCTCCAAACCCAACCAATGCATTGAAAACTCCCTAATTACCCTACAAAAGGTCACCAATCCATCACATACACCGTTCTTTCAAAATTTTGTTAGAACCACAAACCTATACCTCATTTTCATATGGAAATCACTCTGTTTGGCCCTAGGGCAAACCCTAATTCTTACAACATGCTTCTCTTCCCCTCAAAAATATGAAAAATACCTACCCTACCATCATGACATGCCTTTCCACTAAGGAATAGTTCATGATATTAGGTGGAAAGGCTTACAACATTATTAAACCTTCAACAAAGCCTTACTGGTCTGCCACAGTCAAATTCAAGAAATGCTTGAGATCTTCCTCTAAAATTAGAGTTAGACTATAAAAAATGGATTCAAATTTTTCTTAAAACATGCTACTCTAGTTTTCAAGAGATTTTAGAGTATTCTACAATCTGTACAGGCTATACAGTAAAAGAAAAGAATAGATTTACAGAGAAAAATTCAGAAAGAACGTTGTTTCTTTTAATGGGTATCAAAATACATTCTTCATCAATCATGTTCAAGCCTTTGAGAGGCTGTTTAAACTTATTCGAATAAAAAAAAATCCCCAAATGGCTATAACTACCTTTCAAATCCTTATGACCTTTCAAATTCCTAGCAAGTTGTATTTCTTGCTTAACAACATTTGCATTTCTATTTGCAACTTTAAACATTTTAACACCTAAGACACTAAACACCCCCAACTACATATTAAATGGTTTTTTAAACCTTATTAAGAGAAAATAAATTCAAGACACCCCTACCAACCTACTGATCACCCATCAAACCTTCAAAGGATCAATTTTTTGTCAATAAGGTGTAGGTGCTCCTACACCATTTGGTTCCACCTCCTCCTCTATAATTCCTTTTCACTTTACTTTGACATAATAGTGTGCTTCTTCCTTTGGGCCTTCTTCATTGAGGGCTAAGGACAAGAACACTCCCTCGAGTAGACCTCCATATTATTCTAAAAGATCATAACCTCCAGGGGCACCTTCTGTTCCTTTTACTATGCTTAGAATAGGAAAAGCAAAGGAACCTGCATTTTCAAAGTCGAAGTCATATATCTTTGAGCTTCCCATTCTTCCCGATATCCCTCACCCTAATATGTATGGTAAGGGTAAGCAATCATCTTTGGCTGGTCCTTTGTGTGCAATCCTAACATCTTGACTCTCGAGGGTTCCTTATCTTCCTCCTCTTTCCCGAAAGGAACAAGGAGGAAAGGTTCTAGTGGTTGAGGTTAAGGTTTATATACCCCTAGCACCTCCTATTCCACCTATAAAAGCCATCCTTTCATGGGAAATGATTGTAAGATAACTCCACCAATTGAACAAGATTCCTTAGAGTCATCTTAATCTTCTATTCTTGGTCCCCATCTTCATTGGAACTAGCTTGCACATGAGTGTAAGAGTTTTTGATGTGCGAAGGAAAGGGAACACGATGCCACATAGAAGATCAAGGACGAGTCTTCAATTTCAGCTCCTAATTCTTCTTCTTCCATTCCCGTTTTAGTTTCTACTTCTATTTCTGCTCATATTTCCATCTTGCTTCTGGCCCCTTTGAGAGATGTGGATGAACCTCATGCCAAAAGGGTGTAGGTATTCATTACTCCCTATTTATAACCATGTCTTATAAGTTCTCTTCCAACTATTCCTCAATTTGTGCAACCCATAAATATGCTTCATATGAAGGTCATGTATAGCATGGCCCAATATGCCCCTCTTGCCTCTCAACACCAACCATCTAAGTGCAAGCTTGAGTAAGGTCTTTTCCCCAAGTTCTATTATAAGAAGCCCACTTCTTCGGCTCCCCTTTCTTCTTTTGTTCTTGTCATTGAGGAGATTCCTCCTTTGTTGGATTTTATCAATACCCCTCTTTTGGAGGTTGGAATTGAGGCTCGTATTCATCCATAGCCTACAATTGAGTCACCACACTCCCCTTCAGAGAGGTGTATGTTTGACTCTTTGGAGGATATTCCAGCTCTATCAAATGCCTTTACAAGATCATTACCACTTGACTCCAAAGAATGGGTGGATGGGAATGTTAAGGTAACCTCATCCCTAGATCTTGTTGTAGGTGAGACACCTAGTACTTCTTTAGCCATTATTCTTTCGAGATTAAGATAGGGTTTATGGAGTGGATGAGTGGCCTCTTTGCTTTTCGGGAGTATCCATGGCACAGAAAGCAGAAGAACGTCCGGTAGCACTGGCTGCCAGCGCAGCAATTGTTTGAGCAGCGCAATAAACGGCCGGCATGCATGATGCGATAATCCCAAACCCAGCGCATCCAACCAGCCAAACCAGTCCCACCACCAGAGGGTAATAATGCATGATGAATACTAAAATTAAACCTGCAACCAACATGCACCGTGTTGAAGGTTTTGGTAGGAGTAGCCAAATGCCAGTAATGCAAAAGTACTTTTTGAGTCATTGAGACTCCATTCGTCCAAGCAGGAAGTCCTAGCTAGGGTTTCTTGGAAAATCAATTTTGTCTGTTTCAATGTTCACTCAATGCACCTCTTTTTGGGATAACCCTATTTATCAATTTAAAGTGATCACCTTGGTTTTGGGGGTGTTTATAATGCGAGTAGGCCTCTACGAAGCAGAGTTAGAGAATATTTACAAGATAATATTAATTATAATTCATATAAGGAAATCAAAGAGAACATGGTTAGGGATACAACTACCTATTTAGACTTGCAAATATGTTAGTAGACATTTATAAATGAAGACAACATCATTTCATGAGTACATTGAATCTTCTTTGGACTTTCCTAATTCATTCTTCCTTGAGTATGATAGTCTGATAGGGTGCCCAAGAAACCCTAGGACCAAGAGTAGTATGCCCCTCTTGGCCCCATGTGGCCCTTGCCATCCATATGGGGTGGTGTGCCTAGTGTTCTATCATCGTTCCCTTGTACCAAAACCATCATTACTTAATCATATTGAGAGGTTGAGGGTGCAAATACAATAGGGTGTCTTGGATAGTCATTTCCTCTAATCCCAAGAGCAATACAACCCTCTTGGCCCATGTGGTCCATGCCATCCAGATGGGTGGTGTACTTGAGGGTGACCCACACGTTGTTTCCCCTTAAGTAGGCCCTCAACTCCCCTATCATGTCTAGTTATTAACAGTGAGATAATATGAATGTCATTCCACAAAACACGCCTATTCTATTCTTAAATCAATGACCAGGTTCATCATACATATTAACAAATATCAATACTCCGATTCATGCATATGTGCATACAATAATTATCATGACTAATGAATATGGGATTCTCTACAAAACATACTGTGTATACAATAATCAAATACATAACCTTTTCATCACTATGCAACCCTGCAGATTGTATTATGTTGCAAATATTATGTGAAGAACATACCTGTATAAGAGCGAATTTGCATCCCCTATGAAAATCTCCTTTTTGGCTTTATCCACCTTAGTAAACCAAGTTTGGAGGCTTAATTCCACCTGAGCTCACTTTTGGCAGTCCACTTGGTGCCTGTTTTGAGCCTCGGTGGAGGTGTTCCTATCAGGGATGCCGACGTAGCACATAGACGTCTGTGCGATACGCATATGTCCACGTGACATGCTTACATCCCTGGAAAATTCCTATAGCTGAACTTGTAGAGGCATTACACTTCTCATTGGTAGTGAAGTTGTAATGCCCCCTTCGGCCAACTGACCCGAATATGGCCGTTTTTCTTCATTCCCTCTTCAAATTCACCCCTTCAACATTCAATCCAACTCTTCACAACTTCTTCTGAGTTATTGCACACTTCAAGCTTCCATACTCACACTCTTTTGCATCCATTCTCACTCACTTCAAGCATTCAAGCACACCATTGTAGCAAAAGCTTCACTCTGTCACTTTGATAGAGCACGTTTGGTACCACACCATTGTAGTAGAGGCTTGAGTTCCTCTCATTTCTCCCCCAAGAAGCCTTGAGTGCTCTTGGTAGAGGTGGTAAGCTTCCCTCTCCTCTCGTCTATCACTTGGTTGAGTAGCAGATTACTGATTTGTAGTGTTTGCATTGTCTTTATTATACTATTTCTTTATCTCATTTCCTTGGCTGTCTGTGGAGGTGGAAACACCTAAACGGGGGTCTGACTAAGGTAGGCCCCTATTCAAGCACCCAACATTTTCCCTCTTTCTGTGTATAGGTGTGCATGTTTCTAGGAAGATCAGTTGGCGAACGAATTCCTTGGTGAGATCCTTCTTATTTTCCTTACACTTGCTTTTTTACTTTATAACATTAGAGAATATTTTGTTTATTTACTTGTTTCATTCTGGCCTTTTAGTTGAGTAGCTAAGCTATTAGTCATTTTTGTGGGTTCAACCTCATCTCTGCTGTTGCCTGGCCATACAGATGACAACACACTTTAGAGATGCCAGTGCGCCACGCTGTCGTCCAGAGACCGCACTTACGTCCTTGGGAAAAGAGCTCCTTGAGGTACAGAGTTGAACCTAAAAACTGACTCACCTAGCCCCACCTTAGAACTCGGGATTGTAGAGTGATCATAGGATGTCATAATCCTCATCATTCTCATCCTAATACCCTACAAGTTGCACTTAGTTGAGGTAAGTTAGGGCAGCCTCTCGCATCTTGACCCTCCGTGACCTGGGGTCTTGCACGTAGTGGTTCCCCTCTCTTATAATACCATAAGAATAATAAATATGAATAATACATATCTAACTACATACAATAACTAAGATGAGAATAATATGTATAAATAGCAAAATACACAATTGCATTAAATAATGTTTAATAGAAAAAGTAGGGTTTACCATCATGAATGAACAAGATGATAAACCACTAAATCTTTTCCTTATTAAAACACTCAATTATGAGGGTTAAAAGATGCAAATAACAATCATAAATGCAACCTAGCTATATAATAGCAACAAAAAGGTAGGCTTTAAGAAAGTAAAATGATGTGCACCTTGTTGGAAAGGTGTTGTTTCAGGGCCCACTGAGGACTCATTCACCTTTAGTGGCGAATGGGTCCCTATTACTTCTGGAAAGTGTCTTCTGGGTTTTGTTCCTCTTAGTCTGTAACTCTAGATTTTAGATTTTCACTACTTCAACCCTACTGAGGATTCATTCTCCTTTAGTGGCGAATGGGTCCTTTTAGGGTTTCAGAAAACTAATTTCAGGATCCTGTACTTCAATGTCTGAACTCTCAATTCCCAGGTTTCCAGCTCTTGAAAGTCGGAAATTAATTCTATAGAGCTCTTACCATGATCTTGCAATGTAGATGACAACTTTTGCAACTTGACAACTTTGACAATTTTGATTCCAATTTGTTCCACTTGATCTTCAACCTGTAAATCTACAAACACAAACTCAAGAGGAAGAAAAACTTGTTATTTTTTAGTGAATAGGGGTTTTCCTTGGTCAAACCCCTTGTAGGTAATTAAACCAAATGATGAAATAAAGGAATGAAGCATGAATATGAAATAATGCAATTGATGTCACCTTGGATAATGTCTTGTAATGAAAATTTGTAATTTAACATGTGGTAGTCATGGAGAATGTAAATCTTGATCTCAAGTAGATGTGAAACAATTCTTGCAAGAAGGATCTTCAATGCTACATCAACAATCTTGGCTCAACAACATACATGAATGCATAAAACCCTTGACATGATGAAATGATCTTGAATGACTATAATAAATTCTTCTAATCTGCTTTGAAATGCTCTTGTAGACTCAAATTTTCTATAAGGATGCTCTCTCAAAGTTGCTAGGTGAAACAATATGAATTAACTCCTTATTTATACTAAATTGAGAGATTAACCCCGAAATTCAAAGAATTCGAGCCAACCTCAGATTTGGGTATTAAAATTATAAGGATCCTGCCATAATTAAATTCAAAAAGAGGGGTCATATTAAGGGAGGACCCATTCGACACTAAAGGTGAATGGTTCCTAATACAAATTTCTAGGACCACGCTTCGGGGGGATGAAATAACATAAAAAAGCCACCTCAAAAATGCATAGAAAGGGGGTGTCCCAAAAAGGTGAATGGGTCCTAGCACAATTTCCAGGACCACGCTTCGGGGAGGTGAAATTACATAAAAAAACCCACCTCAAAAATACATAGAAAGGAGTGTCCTATG
>VDFB02209153.1:57716-69489 GCA_007258455.2 Sequoia sempervirens | reverse complement strand
AATGCATCGTTTGAAGCATCAAACCAATATACAGTCTGTATGTATGATCAGTCGTTAGTCTCCGCAATGGTACATTTCCACGAATATATAATATTTTTTTTTTTAAAATTTTGCTTCTTCGTCGAAATTTCGACGATAACAACCAACGAATCAACAGAAAGCCTCGACGAAGTTTCTATAGCTGCGACGAATATTTCGTCGAAAATTCGACGAACTTCCAGTGTTCTTCCGACGCTACTACTTGCCTATTTCGTCGCATATTCGACGAACTTTTGGTGTTCTTTCGACGCTACTAATTTTGTATTTCGTCGCTATTTCGATGAAATTTCCATGTTTCCACGCTAAATATTTGCCCATTTCGTCGAGCCGACGACGAACTTCTGGTGCAGTTCGTTGGTGGATAAACAAAGTTTTCGTCGATATTCCGACAAAATCCCGACGTATGTCGCGATCCTGCCGACCGACGATTCTTCGCCGTTATTTCGACGTTTAATTTTTCGTCGTCCTTGCGACGAAAAAATAGCGACGGAAAATTTTTGGCCATTGCGTCGCTCTTCCGACAGAGATTTGTCGAACGACCGACGAACGAACGTCGAAAAATGGTGTCAAATCCTGTAGTGATGTATTCTATAAAAGCAGATCGAAGAAGAAAAGCTTTTCAGTTAAAATCGAAAATGATTAAAAAATAGATTTCATACCAAGTTTAGGCGATCAAATTGCAAAACAAGTAGACGAACTGTACTGAATCATTGGTGGGAATGGGATAAGTAATTCTTTTATACAATCCCAAGGAAATATCAGACTTGATTAGCGACACCACAGGAATCTTGTTCCTTGCAGCTTCAATAATAGAGGAAGACTCCCTCTCTGCATTCATCACCACTAGGCAATCTAGCCTCAGTGCAGGCACGCCTCCTATGATAGATCTACCGTCTGCTTTCCTCGTATTTGACAAGCGAATCCTTGTGAACAGACTGGTAACTCCAAAACATAGAATTATTCATCGCTCCTTACTGACACTGTGGTTGCTACGGATCAAGGGCCTGAAAATACAACTGGGGTTAGCTCCAAAGTATACGCTGGTGTTGCATAACCATTTAAGGATGATGATGAAGACAAGGTAGTGAAACAACAACTCAAAGCCGAGGTAAAAGCAACAAAGGCCATGAAGCATAAAAATAGAAATTACCCTCTCCCTTCTGATGTTTCCTTGCTCTCCTCCTGTCATAACCGCCATTGCCATTTTATTCTAAAGGCGGCCACTTGAAAAAGCAATAGAAATAGGCAAATAGGGAATACACGTAGACATTACTTCAACTCGCACGCAAAACCCCGAAAGTCAAGGTAAAATTAACACAGTATGTAGGGAGTAGCTGGTACAGTGTTTGATCTGAATGATTCATTTATTTTTCACCCATACTCCTGGCAGGACGCCCATACTGGGTGTAGAGGAACAACATATGGAGTCAAGAAAGTGAAAACCCAACCGCAAAAAATGCCTTCACAGGGAGAAAAATTCCTTCGCATGTCTCATGTGGGAATCCAGCCGGAATAGTCTCAGCCGACATCAGACATGAGACTTTCCTGGTTGAATGCTCACCTATAATAGCCTATCGGCTAATAAATTAAAAATACTTTATTCCTTGGACGAATCGACCTACAAAAATGTGTTGGCTGGTGGGACAACTAAAATAGTTTCTTTTTAGATATACCTACACTAGTGTAATTTTTACCATAAATTGATCGAATATTTCCAATACTTCCAAAACGGATCCCACAATTTTTTTGGTTTTTTCCTCGGATTTGATACTGTTTGCTCATGTCAACAAAATTAAACCTGTAAAAGAGAAAATAGAAAATTAAAAAAGGTGCCAACGCCTCTATAAATTTGAGATATAGAAATTGTTTTCTGCATCTTTGTTGAATATGTCTTCTTTGTCTGAGTTTCCTGCATCTTTGCATGCAGCAAATGTAGTAAGAAGCAGTGCTTATGTTCCATCAACGCCTACGCTATGTGAACTCATAGTTTTCTTGTGGATTTTGTATAGATTTAGCGTGCAAAGGCAAAATACATTGAAATTCAGATTGCCCCCTGGACCGTTTGCATGGCCCATTATTGGAAATCTGAACTAGCTGAAAAGGCTTCCTCATCGTGATCTTCATGAACTCGGCAAGAAATTGATAGAATTTGAAAAGGGGAGAGAACAGAGACAAATATAATGGAGACATGAAACAAGATATTAATCAAATAGAAATACTACAAAGACTGAGCTTCAGCTCATACCCTTACAGCATACCATTACAACTTACAGCTCTACAGAGCTAGACTCATCGGAGAGTTAGTAGAAAGTAGGATAGACTCAACAATATATAGGCAATCAAGCACCGACAGTCAATAAAGGAGATAGCTAATAGTCAACAGAGTAGTTGGAGAAGATAAGACCAAATCAGATCCTCATCTTTAATGCTGGGATATGATTGTGATCTAATGCTGATAAGATGAGGACAGGTCAACATGGGGAGTTAATGAAGTAGTTGGGATTAGATATTCCAACACTCTCCCTTAATCTCAACTACGAATTCCAAAAACTTTCTTAATCTTTTTCATTGATGCTTCGGCATCTGCAACCATGAGCTTTGGTCTTCTTGATAACCAGTCCATCGTCAATTCAGGTGTGAAATCTTTGTTTTTCTTCAACACCTCCCGTAGAGTCACACTGCAGGTGCTCGGGAATCTTACCAGGCTTTTCTAACCACAAACCGTGCATACAAGTGGTTTTAGATGACCACAAACTCACATACTCACATACAAGTGGTTTCAGGATCACCACAAACTTCACACTCAAGTGGTTTTGGCTAACCACAAATCTCTCAACAAATGGTTTTGGATTACCACAAACCGAGCACACTTATGGATCCACAAATTATCATCATGGGGAAACCATCATCACTCTAGGCTTTTCTCCATTTGTACCTACATCAAAATTCATTATTGAGTCCATATAAAAAGAATTCCATCTACCGAGATACATGGGTAACCAGCCGCTGTACTCGCTAGTTGTATAGGATTTCTTTTCGGATACATGGATCATCAATATTAAAAACATTGAAGGTGTCGGGTACAACCGAACATGCACCCCTTACAATAAATCAGGTACAATACACACTTTGGTTTTTCCTTTTAACAAAGGTGACTCGCACTTAACTCAAACAGCCTTCAGGCCTCTAAAAGCTGGGTGATCTGAACAACATACAGATCTCCACCTTTTAAACAACAACTTCAGACTCTTTAACAACATATCTATAGCGATGCTGCAACCTTTTCTTCTTTGGCTGCAATCTCCTTGCACGGTGGCTTCCTCATACTCAGACTTGGAAGTCCTTCAATCAAGCTTCAACAACTTCCTCAATCTCTCTTTGAAAATGACTTTCCTCACACTCGGGCACTCACCATTAAGCTGGCGGTTGGACTTGGACCAGACGGTGACTTGGCTCTTATTTCCACGATCTAATTGGATGGATTCCTTTGGCTATGACTCCTCCTTGCATCTTTTGTTCAAACAACGATCTCCTTTATGCAGACAAAAACTATTGACTTTCTTTGGCAACGACTTGTGTTGATCTCCTTCGTTATTAGTAGCTACAGCTGCAACATGCATGATCCACAGTATCTTGGGAATTTTTCGGACTTCCTTAGATCCTTGCGGTGGCATATACCTTCACAGACAAATTCTTCTTTTGATTCTTGCGATCCTTATCAGCTTCTGCTACAGATTTGAAAGACAGCGATCCAGCTCCTAACATAGGCTGGTTTACTCCTCAAATCAACGCCTTGGTTCACTTGACACTTCCATAAACTTTGGCGTTTCTTCTGCCAGAATTTTTCTTCAATCAGTCACCAACGATCTTTGTCTTTGACTGGGCTACTTCACCTTTGAGACATTAGCGATGGCTTTTTCATAGACAACAGTGATGGCTTTTTCAAAAACTGCAAATTGGGTGATCAGCTAATAAACTACTTCGAATCTCATCAAAATAGCAGTTCTGGTATCTTCCATTCTACATCAGCTTCTTTTTGAGACAGCGATTCAATCTTTTTGACTCCTGAGCAGTAGACTCTCCTCAACAACATCAACGGCTGTTGTGATCTCCCAACAGCTCCTCTGATTGGGACAGCAGTTCTTCCTTGCAATGGCATCAACAAACAAGCAACTGCGATCATCTCTTGGTTGCGGCCTTATCTTCTGCAACAGAGATTTGACTGGCATCACACTTTTGACTCTCTTTCAGGCAACGACTGACAAAGCAGCGATCTCTTCTTTGATGTGGCGCACTTCTAAAAAACACTGAGCAATACAGTCTTTAGAAAACAGCATCGACTTTCTTTGCTCAAAACTCTGGCGATTTGGACTTCATTCTGGTGACTTCTCCTCCATCCAGAATTTGCTCTCTTTTGCTGCATCTGCAAAGAACCAAACCTCATCTCCCTTTGCTGTTATCCTAGCTCTGATATCAATTGATAAAATTTGAAAAGGGGAGAGAACAGAGACAAATATAATGGAGACATGAAACAAGATATTAATCAAATAGAAATACTACAAAGACTGAGCTTCAGCTCATACCCTTACAGCATACCATTACAACTTACAGCTCTACAGAGCTGGACTCATCAGAGAGTTAGTAGAAAGCAGGATAGACTCAACAATATATAGGCAATCAAGCACCGACAGTCAATAATGGAGATAGCTAACAGTCAACAGAGTAGTTGGAGAAGATAAGACCAAATCAGATCCTCGTCTTTAATGCTGGGATATGATTGTGATCTAATGCTGATAAGATGAGGACAGGTCAACATGGGGAGTTAATGAAGTAGTTGGGATTAGATATTCCAACAGAAATATGGGCCCATTATGATGTTGAAATTGGGTTCTGTCCCCACTGTTGTGGTTTCTTCTTCTGCCATGGCGAAGGAGTTCTTGAAAACCCACGATGTGGTTTTTGCCAGCCGACCTCCAAGTGCTGCAGGGAAATACATTGGATATAATTTTCAGGACGTTGTATTTTCTCCTTACGGGCCTTATTGGAGACACATGAGGAAGCTGTGCGTGGTAGGATTGTTGAATACCAAAAGGATCGAGTCCTTCAAATCTGTCCGAGAGGAAGAGGCGCATCTCCTTGTTCGTTCAGTGTGGGAGATGTTAGGCAAGGGAAGGACGCCTGTTAATCTCACCAAGATGTTTTCATCGTATGTGTTAGCAGTGATGTGGCGTATCCTTTCCGGGAACAAGTACTCTTTTCACAGTGACGCTCATCGGGGTGATGGTGGTGAAGAGAATGAATATAGCTGCAGACGTTGCAGCTCTAATGGGCGAAGTCAATATCGGGGAGTTCATTCCTTACTTAGATTGGATGGACTTGCAAGGTGTAAAGTGGCGCATGAAAAAGGTACACAATTCTATGGACAAATTGATGAAGAAAATAATAGAGGAACACCAGGAGCGCAGGAGGAAGTTGCAGGAGCAGCAGCCTGCTACGAAGGACATCATTGACGTGCTCTTGGAAATGGAGAGTCTTGATGGAAGGGAAATCACAGAAGAAAACATCAAGGCCATTGTTTTTGTACGTATATATCAACTTTCAAATTTTAATTGGCAGTAGTTTTTTTTTTAACTTGATCCAACAAGGATGTATGGTATTTTCAGGATATGTTTATGGCTGGAGTTGAATCGACGTCTACTACATTAGGTTGGGTGATGAGCTTGGTGATTAAAAACCCTGATGTGGCGAAGAAAATGCAGGAGGAAATCGAATCGGTAGTAGGCAGAGAAAGGATAGTGAGTGAGGATGATGTAGCAAGCATGGAGTACGTGCAGTGTGTGGTAAAAGAGACTCTGAGGTTATATCCCACCGTACCCTTGCTGATTCCACACGAATCCACGCAAGATTGTACGGTTGGGGGATACTTTATTCTTGAGAGAAGCAGACTTATTGTCAATGCTTGGGCTATTGGAAGAGACCCATTGTTGTGGGACGATCCTCTGGTATTCAGGCCGGAGAGATTTATGGGTAAAGATGTTGATCTTGTGAGGGGCAAAGACTGGTTCGATATGGTGCCATTCGGGGCAGGATGAAGAGGATGCCCCGGGGCAAACATGGCCATTGTGAACATGAACCTTCTTTCGGCTCAGCTACTTCACTGATTTGAATGGAGTGTGGAAGGGGATTTGGATATGAGCGAACAGGGTGGAGCGTCCATGCCCAAAAATGCTGAACTTGTGGCTCTTCCTCATTTCAGGCTCGCCACCTGCCTCTAGTGTTTTCTGTTATACCCCTGTCCCTTTCAGAACATGTCCACGTTTGTGAATTGTGTTATGTGTCTAGGTAGAGTGTTTGAAATATATTTCATGTTTATAAAATGTTCATCCCATATGTAGGGTAAGTAATTATAAAATAATTAGTTTAGGATTTAGTATAATTGAGATTATAGTTGGAGTGGAGGTGAGGGGTTGTTGAGTTGTAGTAATAATATATAATTGAGTGATAAAATATGTATTGGGATTGTAGAATAAGTGATTTGATAATTGAGATTGTATCTTGAGTGGAGGTTAGTGGTTGTTGAATTGTAGTAATAATATATAATTGGGTAATAAAATATATATTGCGATCGTTCATATTATTATTTGGGATGTTTTTTTCATTACTTACTCTTACTTTCTAAATTATGTGTTTGACCTCACAAGACATTAGAATAATATGGTTTTTTTGACTTTTTCTCTCATGACATGTTAATACTTTTATACTAAGTAAGAAACAATAATTTATGTTAAATTTTACATAACGAAAAACAAATAAACTATTTATTAATAATGGTGAAAGGAACTACATGTGATAGGCAGAAATTACTTCTTATTAATAATGAAAGCATGAGTGATAATTGAGACTTAATCAAAGTGATTGTGTAAGAAAATGAACTTCATTGATGCATGTTAAAGAATTGAATTTTATTGCCTTCCTTTTTTAGTAGTGGAATTGATTTTTTTGGTAAAAATAAAATTTCAATAATAATTAGATAATTTTTATCTTATTTTTATAATATTTAATAATTCAATCAATTTTTTTTAAAAACATATTTTTTAATAAATTGAGAATTTAAAAAAAAATAAAAAAAAATAAATTATATTGATAATAAATTAGTAATCCATTATATAAATAGGAATACGAAGTTGACAAAGTAATAGATTTTCTATATCCTTTATAAAAGTAATGAATATAACATTTATGACAAATAGTGATAACTTTAAGAAACCCCCCTCAAAAAAAGATATGAAATCCTGGCGAATCTTTCAACTTTTTAGGAAAAATAATTATTTTATATTGGCGAATCTTTCCTTTTTTTGAAAAAAATTATTAATTTTATTGGCGATTTTTTTACATAACTAAAATTTTGAACAAGATTTTGGCGAATATTGAAAAATAATAGGAAAATGAATTAAATATGATGGTGAATCCATCCAATCTAAGAAAATAATTCTTATGGAAAAGTAGGGGCCAAAGGGTGGAAATTATTGATGGGTTTAAGGGATATACTATAATATTTACTTGTCACCATTGATTTAAAATATAATCTAACGACCCTCATTGTGTTCTACAAGACAAAATGTACTTGTGATTTGTAATGTTCATGGGGCCCAAAAATTCTTTTGGATCATTGATCTAATGACCCTCATTGTATTCTGTGAGGTAAAATGTAACCATGATCTACAATGCTCATGGGGCCCGAAATTGTGAGCCCCATGAGAATTACATATCACGGGTATATTTTACCTCACAAAAAAAAGGGCCATTAGATTATATTGTAAATCAATGGTGGAAACTAAAGATTAGAAATATGGCCTTAAAGAAACTAATAATTATGATATGTTATTGGAAAATTAATATAGATTTCTACTATAATTTATAAAATTTAGAAAAGTCTAGAATCTAATCATGTATCAAATTTTATGGAAAATTTTTGAGTTAATTTTTTAATAAAATAAATTCTTTGGCGATTTAAATAAGACTATAATAAAATTTTGTAAAAATGTGGCAATTCAAGTCAAGTTATAGCTCAAACTATTAGCCAACTTTGGATTCCCAAATTTCAAATATTAAAGCCAATTGGTGAATATTAGCCACTAAGAAAATCACCGATTACAAAATACATGGTTAAAATAATTGACATTATAGTCAAGTATTCTATTATTATATTTATACCATGAATATTCTAATTGAAGTGAACATATGTATTTATAATAAATATCAAACTAGAAGTATAATTGTTTTGAGAAATAAAGTTTGAATGTTGTATATTATAATTGCTTTGAAAAAATAAGCCCCTATAAATTAATGGAGGGAACATTTGAGAAACTTAAAAATTATCTATGTATTTTTAAAAATAAATTTTAATACTTTTGATTTGAAGTCAATTCATAGAGCCTACAATATATTATTAAATTCAATATTACAATCCTTTCAACCTATGCTTCTTAATGTTGAATTATTTCTAGCAATTTAATAATTCCATAACTTGCATTAAGTTAATTAAAATGATTTGTTAATTTTTTACACTATTTGAACTATAATTTTATAATAATTTTTTCCTAAGGTACAATATTGGAATAGTTAAAAATAAAATTCCTTAGAGTGACACAAATTTATTATAAAAAATATTGTATAGGTGACCTATATGTGCATTAGAAACTCTATGGGATGTAGTTCTTTCTATAATTTAGAGTGAATCTACACCTTACACTTTGAAAATTTTCACTACTACAATGAATGAATTGTAAGGATCTTGAATGGATCTATTGGCCTATCACCTAAATTTGCATTCTTGTGCATTCATTTTTTCATTTCCCTATGTTTATCCTATCAATGATAATTGGATTAAGAACCTCTTTTAGTGGGCCCAAGAGAAAATTATGTTGAGTTTCATGAATCATTCTCTCCTAGTCTTGACACTATGCCTTGGTGTTAAATTTTCATATTTGTAGGTCTTATGGTCTTGTTTGCAAGTTTTGAGTCTTATTGTGTAGATATATAGGTTATGTCTTTACACATGTTGTCCTACAAAATTGCTTCTTTTTCATATGTGCATATAATATTTTTAATTGATGAGCCAAAAAATTCATTTGGTATATTTAGTTTTGTATATGTTGTAAGATGCAACATGCATATTAGTTCCTATGCCCCATAGTTTACCTTCTGTTGAGGATTCATAGGGTATACATATGATATATATAAGTTATTAGCATAGTATTATTTTTATTAGTTTTTATCCTATGCAAATGTGAAACAATAAAAAGTTAAAAGTAAAAGTTAGTTTCCCAGTTGTTAGGAAGTTAGCATAAATTAGAAAATTATTAGGAAGTTAGCATAAGTTAGTAAATTGTTATTTTGTTATCATTTGTACACTTCACGTGAAGATTTGGATGATATTCCAAATCTTTAATTTTGGCATACATAATGCCTATATAATAATGTATTTTACTCCTTCCGTGAGCATATTGGAAATATATGTTGGAAATAGGATGCCATTTAATTGCAATCCTAAACATTATTTATTTCATGTGTCTCCTAAGTCCTTGGAAAGTGTTCTCAAACACTAGGATTAGAGAGAGATTAATTTTGGATGAAATAATCATGTTAATTGACATTTGTAATTAATTCTAAATAATAAGAGCATGTGAGGGTGTCCAGGATGAGTTCCTAAATAATAGGAGCACATGGGGCACCCACATGGAAGGTGGAACTCACCTTGACTTCAGTTAACTATTTGGAGTAAGAGATAACACTTCTGTAATGCATGTAAAGATCCTAGGAGTTAGGGTTTGATGTTTACATGCATAAAGTTCAGTTGTTCAGTTAGATCGTTTTGATTCAGTTTAGTTTATTTCGTTTAGTTTAGTTCAGTTATGGTTTAGTTATCTTCAGTTAGTTTTAGTTGAATGCTAGTTGACTTGATTAACTTGGAATGCATGACTAATGACTTGAGTTGCATGACAGATAACAGGTTACTTCCTTCAGTTAACAGGGGATGACCATTCTTGCATGAATGGTGGAGAGAGATGTTTCAGTTAAAAGAAAATGACTTGGACCCAACTTTGGGCACCCGAGTTGGCTTCTTGGAATTAACTCCTTTGCATGTTAAGATATTTTAGAAGGATGAGTTAAGTGGGCCCACTCTTGGGTGCCTACTTTGAGGATAAAGCCTTGAAGATATTTACAAAATAAAGGTTGAGTTACTACTTCAGTTTGGGACACCCAAATGGATGAAGATGATGATTTGGCATTGTTCTTCACAGTTAAACTCTACTTGGAATAGATAGGTGTACCTTTTAGGAGATAGGGATTGAGATTTGTAATTGTAACTCTTCTGGAGTTTACAAAGTTGTTTATTGCCTATATATCTAAATCAAGTTGAAGAGAGTTTGTATTAGTTTATTGCAGGTTGTGAAGAAGATTTGTTGAAGGTAGAAGAAGCATCTCAAGGAAGAATTGGAATTATTGTAATCTACTTCAGAGATTAAATAATACATTGATTCTTGGTGGGGTTTTTTTCTAAAAGGGTTTCTCCACAGTATATGCTATGTATCTTCTAATATCCTATCTAATTCTTCTACAACTTCTGTCTTCATTCTACAAATGATAAAATGAATTAATCAGATAATCACCCACAAAGAATCTGTAAAAAATAATACATATTTAGATCAACACGTATAATATTTTACAAAGTATTAAGCTACATAAACACCTCAATTTTCAACATTTGGTATCAGAGTTGAGGTTGGGTAGAGTATTGGGACACCTTTCTCTTAAAAGATTGGAGGTTCTTTGGCTGTAGTGGGAGCTTTTACTATTTTTTGTTATTGCTGATTTTGGAAAATAAGTTTGTTACAAGAGGTATATGGGTAAGTGCACCAAGATGGTTCCCAAAAAGGGGGCTTAAGTGGCCACTTTTTTTTTTCTTCTGAAATCAGGAAATACTGACCTTGGACATGAAATTGAGGATAGTTACTCTCAAAATTTTGAGATGGAACAAAAGCAAGGATCGAAGTGCTTCGAGTCTACTTTCTAAACTACTAATTTATTTTGAAAATGGATGAGATTAAGGGGTTCAAAAGAGGGACGTACACAAAACAGTGCTGTTTTTGTCAGAAAAATATAACATAGCAACTCTTGTACGACCCTAGCATGATGAATTTTTTTGTAGTATTTTTAAAATCACTATGGTCATAAGTTAGCTAATAGTATCTAGTTGATGCATAATTTTTTTGATAATTTTTTAATTAATATTTTATTTTTTACTAATTTTCTAGAATTTGGAGACTTTGCTTGAAAAACAAACTTTTGTTTGTGCTCCCTACAAATTTTGGAAAGTAATTGATTTTTTTTTAATTTTTAAATTTATAGAATGGAGTCTAGTTTCTAAAAATGTAATTTATTTGAAATTTCGATGAACGGTTAATTTATAATGAAAAAAACACCAAACACTACTTTTTGGAAAAAAAAGAGACATACAAACAAAATAAATTATGGATGAAAGGCTTAACATTGTCAGAAAGTGAAAAAAATTACATTGTTAGATAGCTAAGAGAGAACCTAACATTACCTATGTGTTCAATTTTGTCGATATTGAACCAAATGCAATCCTGATGGTGAGTACAAACCGATTATGTGAATAATTGTAGAATTTGCAAAAACACGTCTCTGGTCATTGGGAATTCCCTCAAGC